>JAHZNE010003128.1:0-51441 GCA_027744055.1 Callyntrura sp. NNG-2020
AAAAAAAGATGTTTCAGTAAAACGAAGAAGGAGAATGAAGAATGCACACTTAACAACGTTTAAAAAATGGAATGCGTATATAAACACTCTTCTCTCTGCAGGGAATAACTAAATTTACATTACATATTAACAAAAAGATAAGAAACAAACAAACATTAAAACTCTTTTTTTTACATAAACAATTTAACAACTGAAATTAAAAAAAAAACAGGAGAAGTGAAAGAAAACTAAAAGGAGTATATGATATTTCTTTTGTAATAAAGCTGTTAAATTTTCTGAACACTGTTTCATAAAATTTCACTAGATAAATCGTGAATGATTTTCAATCACGTAATAATAATAATTAGGATTGTTACGACTATACACTTAATTTTGTCCTTTTCGTTCGTTCGCAGACTCACACAACAAAACGGTAACAAAACAGACAGACACAGAGGAGCGCGCACACACAGCAAGAAAAAAATTTTGCTTAACAAACAAGCAGAGCACACAACGGAGCCAAGTGCCGAGGTTGCCTGCCTATCTGAGAATGAGCCAAGATAACTTTTGTCATGCTCATCTTCTGTTCACAAGAAGGAAAAAAAGACGATATATCTGAGTCTCTATACACCGACCATTATTACGTCCTCATCTTCCTATCCTCATGACTCTTTAGCCGTTTTGCTGTTCGCTTTGCTTTTGCTACTGACGACGACGACAACGACGATGATGATGATGATGAGATGCTGTTGAGATTTAAAGATGATTATAATAGAAAAAGTCAAGTAGTGGTATCGAATGAGCATGTACACAACATAGGTACATGTTTTTACAACGACGAGTTTTAAAAACGAGCAAAAAAAAAGCCAAGACGCCGAATAAGAGGCAGCACACAGCAAAAAATAGTTCAGGTTTACCTCGTAAGTTAAGTACGTTAAAGCATAAAGGCTTATTTTTGCACGCTTTACACTATATTGCTCCGCTGCTCAAAATAATAATAATAATAATAATAACGTTGTTCAAAGAAAACACGTTGCTCCTCGCGGATTATTAATACATATTGCGCTGAACGGCTTATCAACAGTAAAGTCTGTACATGATCATTAAAATCACATGCGAGTACTCTCTACATCTTACTATAAAGTAGATGCAAAGGAGTAGTTTTATACATGTTATATGACAAATGTTTTTACATAAAGCTTTTAAAAGTTTGATAGGTTTATACTAATCAGTGTATTATGTACACGTTAAGAGTTATTTAACCGGTTAACGTTCACGTCATCACCACACAAGCACACACATACACACACACTCTCTCTCTCTCTCTCTGTTCCCAATCCGCAATAATCCAACAGCCAAACAAGCTTTACAGATCACACAAATTCAATCCTCCAATAATACGATGATGATATGCACACACAATACATTCAATCGGCATATATGACATTATTATTATAATCCTGTATGAAGGCAGGCAGGTTCAACGAAAATTTACACGGAGGTAAAATTAATGGAAAAATTGGAAAGAGAGGCAGTTGTACATACATACATAACGCTCGTTATATTTTACGACGCAGCAGTCAGTATTTTCTGTGTTATAAATAAAGACTTTCTACAACACAAAATCCATCATAACCGCAGCCACAACAACGTGCCATATTATACGTATGTATTAGAACAAGGAGCAGTTGAGGGAGAGAGAACAACACCACCGTTCATTGTATCTCCCCGGTTAGATAGATATTTGACAAAAATACAACAAAAATGGATTGGATTGTATGGGTAAACGAATTGAATACAGATGCTAACAACCTGCTGCTCAAAACTTATTACCACATTTTATCTTTGTCGTGAACCACACAACCTTTATATTATAATGCTGCTGCTACAGAGAGTGAGAGAAGGGGGAGCTCTTTTGTATTAAGTCACAACTTTTCCAAAGAAATAAAAATAATCCGTTTTACTTTCGATTCATCAAGAGCAAGGGTGGTGGCGGTTCAGGTTTTAACCTCATCCCAAATAACAAAACAACAAGTGGTACAACTGTCACTCTTGTACGTTTTCGTTTCTCTCTCTCTCTCTCTCTCTCGCTCCTTCTCTCTGGAAAATTTAATATGTACGATTCCTTTTCCATTTACAAGAAAACTTTCAGCGTGTAGGTATATTTATTTCTATTTCAACAAGTGCCTTGCTATTTTGTCAGTTGTCAGCATATTAAAACCGTGTATATGCCCCTAACACATAATATCATGGAGAAGCAAACAACCTTCAATTTAATTCTCATAGCAGCAGCAGCAGCAGTATTTATAATAGCTGCGTGTGCACCCATACCCTATCATACCTATACATGTCCACAGTTGTATTCAAAAACGGCTATTATACACATACTTTACACATTTTTAGGCATCGCAACATCCTTTTTGTATATAATATAGTCGGCTAATCATTATCATCATCGGGGATATGATAGAATCACAAAAAGGTACAACCAATTTTTTTTTTCGCTTGCCTGTGCAGAATACTGGCTGGTACTGTCGCTAAATTGAAACCAGAGTGGGAACAGCAGAATATTACGCAGAGAGACCGGTCCTATCTGGTCTTGTCAGATTTTCCATTGCACGTACGTTTAGGTACGTGGATGGAAAGCCTGCAGCAGCATTGCTTATATTGTTAATACCTACTGGGTTTGGTGCAAGTATCCCGTACATACATGTTAGGTAACACGCTTATACTCCCATGAAATTAAATGTAGTCCTTCTCCATGCTCTCAGCACTATATATTTGAAATATTGTAGATTGCATATTTTGTACATTTTGTGCACATTCTCCAAACCACATTATGCATTCTCATTGTACTCATCATCAGTCAGAGGCAGGGCAAGTCCAACCGAGTGCCGCGTCCACACAGGAGCAGGGTGGCTTTGCTCTTCCCATTTTAAACCCATTTGTAACAATAATAATAAAAGCTTATAAAAATGCGGTTACTGTATTAAAAAATGACTTGTCTGTTTGTCCCTATATATCTCCATTATTATGTACACACCGAACAGTCCGAATACCAAACAGTGACGTGACGACGACGATGATGATGCTGCTGCTGATAGTGATGATGATGATGGGACATAAAATATGTCTGTATTAATGCAACAAATATCGTGCAGTGCATAATACCTGTCGTCCTAATGCCAGAGAGTAGTAGTACCTCAAGGCAGTTTTTTTCTGTGTGGCTCGGCTTTGCATTTTGTCTTTGTCGTCTATTTGCCGTACCTTACCATTATTACCACCATAAAAGCCACTACTATTTGCTTCCAAACAGCAACTGGAATGATGAATGTCTTTTGTGCAGTAATAATAATATATGCATAATTGTACAGTGTATGTATATACCGACATTTTAGCATGCCTTTAGGACTCTCATCATCATCATCAACAACAACATCGCCTCATCACAGCATCGTGCTTGCAGCAGGCAATTTCCACCAACCATTCCCCTTTAAAAAGAAACGAGAGAAAAATATCCACTTCTCTCCACTTTCAACAGGCAGGCCTGCTTGTTTTGCCAGTTTAACCATGCTGGTATATATTCATAAAACCGTCATCAGCAGCAAACCGACTTTTATCCATCTCTCCTCCCTCAAAAAAAAGAAATTTGTACGAAAGCGAACGTTAATATTCATTGCCATTAAATTGCACACACATACACATCGTTGTCGTCATCATCGTCGCCGTATCGTAGAAAACGGCAAGAACGATAACAAGTACTCAGCATCATCGTGTTATGAGTACTTTACTTACACTACACGCATGCATGTATAAAATGTAACCAGAAAATCACCAGAGAGAGTCGCTTTTCCAAGCACACAAAAGATTTTTTTCCTATCATCGTTTCGTGTGTAGTGTTGAGTACAACACGTTTAAATCATAAAATAGGCAAAACGCTGGTAGTCGTAGTTGTTTGATGATAAGTGTGTTCATGTAGTAGAGTTTTATGTTGTTCGCTTACATCTCTCTCTCTCTCTCTCTCTCTCCACGACGATCCTCCTCCCCCTGTACGTCTCTCTTTGTCGTCTTTTCATGGTCGTTTGGTATCATGTGCAAATAATATAAACCAAGCAAATAATCCTCACATTTCCATCTCCCCAGCATCATTCATTACTACTAGAAGTTCTCCACAGAGATTGCTTTTTTACACAAATTCATCCATCTATATAGAGCCATCCATGCAAGAGATAAATCACATTAGCTTAATCAAAAACTGAGAGAGAGGCTTATTGAAAGTTAAAAAATTTTGTTCGCTCAGTCGTTTGTCTCCCCGTGTATGTTTATGCTCTTCTGCCATTATCATGTCACGGAACATGCATTGGAATAAATCAGCGAATTCATTTTAAAAAATTATTATTCTTCTGGAGTACCTATTTCTCCTTGCAGAGACTGATCAGCATGCTCGTGTCGAATATTATAATATGTGTGCTGATTTCATTACCGTCAAAAAAGAATCAGTCAGTCGAAAGGAACCAAAATTTATCACACATTTTAACGATTTCGTATTTATTCTTCCCCAAACTTAATTAGCATTTTCTCCTAAAATACAGCCACCTTCTCACAATAGACCTGCTATATATTTATATTTTCCACCACGTTTCGCATGTAAAAAAAATTATTACGACATGTTGGTGCACGCCATAAAAAGCAGGTCACAATAGTATAAATATTCTTTTTTTTGCATGTCTGTTCTCTACGTCTGCGTCTCAACATTCAGGAAAAAAATATGGTTGTATGCCGCACATCATAAACCGAGTAGGTACATAAAAATGATGATGATAATATGCCGGCCGGTATTCTGTTTTCATGTTATGCTATGCTAACAGACGGTAAAAAAGGGTTACTAGAGAGAGTACACAAGCGGCACTAGGCGGTACAGCAAAACACACACATGCCTCGTTATATTTTCAGTTTCACCTTTTCCATGTTTCTGTAATCACATTATTAGATGTACAACGAAAAAAAAACACTTTTATTTTATTACAAACATGATCATCAACAGTTGCGGTTAGTTATTTTTACTTTTTTTTACTCCCATCAAGCCTAAAATACGGCTTCTCCTCCAAGGATTATCACTTATTGGTCTCTGGAGGGAGAGCTTGCAATTTTTACTTTGCTGCTGACGACACTAATGATAGAAGTCGAGAAATTACAAGATATTGTTCGTCTCATCGTCTCCAACCCACTTTGCAGTTAAAATGGTGGAATGAATAATGGCGACGATGAGAAAACATATTACAACTATCATTACGTTTGCAATAAAACATGCACATGTGAATTATGCTTCTCAAATAATACTTTTCATTTATGTTTCATCGTTTGCTGTTATGTATTTGTACTTTGAAGCAAGATTGAGCTGCCATGCTGGAACAAAGAGCGCAGATTATTATAATATATCACTTTTATGCTAGCTGCTTATATATCAGCAGACAGGCAATTGTGGAGCCACAGTAGAGGGCTGCAGAAACAAAAATTAGCAATGTTAAAAAATCTTCTGGTTATTTGTTACGTAAAGGAATAAAATTTGTGACAAGAATGCACATTAAAGAAGGTTGAGAGAGCTGGAGGATTTTTAATGGGTTTAGAGGAGAGAGAGAATGTGAGTTGACGAGAGAAAAAGAAACTAACCAACTGCCTGACTGACTTTTTAACAAAAGTAAGCCGGTAAATAAAAATTGCTAATGATTTGCGTCCAGGATAGGAATGGCGACGGTGCATGGGATCATTATGGATGCATGAATACATACTGTGAAAATAAGATCACCTTTTTGTTACAAGGTGTGTAGAGTGAATAGAGAGCTCGTGTTGTCGTGTTGTGTTTCACTACTTATTATTAATGAAGTCCGTAAAGTAAACTGGAAAAATATCGAGTGTAAACTTCCATTTTGAGAGAGAGAGAGAGAGAGAGAGAGAGAGGCAGTCATTGTGAGTATAATGTGATGTGTGTGGTGTCTAATTTTGCGTTTCCTAATGAAATGCGTGGATGCGCCTCTATGAACCACTGAATTGCTTCATGTAGAAATTTTTTTTCAATACGTTTAATGCAAATTGAAAAAAGGTGCTAACCTCATTACCGTGCCAAGACCTCGGGTCCAGCAATGACGAGGATAATAATGGCTTTTTGCAGAGGTACAAATCAAGACTAGGGAGACACATGCAATAACTATATAGTTGCAACGTGCCTATAATTTTGGCAAATATAAGCTTGTGTAGTAGTACAGCTTTTACGTAAGGTAAAATATGGAGTAGACACCACACATAAATAATTATTACAGATATTACATTCAACTTTGTATGTGTAGCCAAACCCCTTCGAACACCAACCAAGAAGTCTTAGAAAAGCAAACAGCGTCAAAATATGTCTGCTGAGCAAACAAGAATTTTAAACAGAGACGCTGCTGCTGGACTAGGGGGGGATATGATCCGCATTCAAAATTATCCCCCTTTGCAGACGACTGCTTTGCAACAAAGCTTTTCGTGTCTCGTTTGCTTTTGCTTCTTCTTTTCGTGTACCTATTTAACTTAATTTGCTGATGCGGCAACAACAGCATCTTGAAATCCAACTTGAAGAAAATTACATTTTTTGTCAAAATCCCTAGTTTTCTTTTCATTTTTATTGTCGACGTGACTCCAACATATTAGCAAATGCCAACAACAAAGCTATATTTGTACAATAGAAGATGGAAGGGAGAGTATAATTACGGATGTATACATGATTCATGATATTTCTATCAAGTGTTATTACAGGAGGAATGAGAAGTCAGAAATGAAAATCCATTTCCTGTCGTCTGGATTTTCCTTTTGATGTATTCATGAAATACGTAGGTAGATCCAATTCCATTTTCTCTCATACATCCGAAAAGTATGCATAACTACAGGAAAATCGACTGGAGCATTATTTAGCGACAAACTTGTAATACAACTTACAAAGGGGCATATATGACTTACAATAGGTGCCAGTACTTCATAAGAATCCAGGAGAATGGGGGAATTCTATTAATATTTTTATGGGGAAGCCCCATAACGTTCGATAGTAAAGTGGGATGGACTATTATAAGTATGACGTTAATAACGAAGAAATAAGAACTTTATATCATCTTCTCCGTTGTCGTTCATCTTGACTCTCTTTCTTCGTAGTCAATTTTTTGTACCACTTTCAGGTATCTACACATAAAATGTATTATTTTTTTGCGACACTGACAAAGCCAGCAAGCAACTCCCCAGCACCATCATCATCGCCCCGAAACTAGATCGCTGAATAGCTGACTGACATACAAGCTCATTTCCTGTTGCAACGTCAACACGTCAACGACATCAATTTTTTGAGAGTTTCATTGCCCAAAGGTGTATATGATGCTAGGGCACGATAGTCGTAGAGTGGTAGTGCCAAACAAACAACAATTTTATTTTGCATTACACTTTTTGTAGACGTAATTGCGCGTTATATCATCAAAACAGTAATAATCACGACAGCAAATTATTTATATCAAATCGAAGCAATTATTGTGTTTGTGGGGCAGTTAGTTTGTAGTGCTTATTACGTATGTATGTTGGTTACTCAACTCAACGGCAAACGTCGTATGGGTTACTTTAGAACAAACAAAACATAATAAACCCAGCGATCCTTTACGCTTGTACGTGTAAAGGATACCCACGATTCTGGTAGTCGGCGGTACAAAGCAGATCAAAAGAAAATAAAAAGGCCGACATGAGTCTCCCCTTGTAAGATACTACTGTCTCTGTTGGTTGACAAAATGACAAAAGTATTCCAGCAGAGACAAAGTTTTCTAAGTAGTTTTCCAAGTGGAAAATGTATATCGACAACAGGAATTGACCTAAAAGAAAAGGAGATGACTGCAAGCTTATAGCAGCGAGCGGTTTTCCCCGTGAGCGTACAAATCATAATATTTTTTATCCCTTTTTGCTGACATGGGTTTGTGTTTCATGGAGGTTGTACCCAGTAATATTGTCATTCTTTGGAAAAATTGGCGGATATTATCCTTTAATGCAGTTACTGATCTGCCCAAGAATAAAAACATTCTTCTCCCATGTTCGTCGCATAAAGCAGAACATTTTGCGACCCGACTCACTAGACTACTTATTTTGACAAAAGACTTTTGCAAAAAACACACAGAATGCATATAAATAATAAAGAGAACAAGGATCAGCAAGGCAGGGACAGAGATAATAGGGAAAATGGCCGTTTTATGCATTCATCGTCAAAACGATTCGTTGTCTCTGCGTGTGCCTAGTTATTTTTTATTTTACTACCCCAGGATTTTATTGGTAATAATATTCCTTTTGCATGACGACATGCCAGTCCCGTCGTTTCTTATGAAATACTACGAAAAAAAGAGTTAAACTGATAAAAGTTGAAAGTCAATTATTATAGAGCAACGGTATATATTACGCGTAGTTATATACATTGAATCCAGCGCTGGCTAGTATAAGTTTCCCATCTCTCCTCTCTCTGTCTTGCCTTGTCACACAGATAATGTTTGATTCATGAGCCGACTACAAACCAGTAAAAACCAAGAGTGAACCATAGGACGAGGAATCCAAGCAGTACAAAAAAATTGTATGAGTCTTCTTTTCTTCTCCGTCCTCTGCTTTGCTGAAATTTTAACTTTTCAATAAAAGTAACTCGCTCCTTTGTTGAAATGCCACTTACTTGTATGCATAAATCTTGCCGTGTGTGTGTGTGTGTGTGTGTGTGTGTATGTGTGAGCCCAAAGAAGCGTTTTTAGTTTGTGTGTCTAGTAGTAACTACTATTACTATGCTATTATTATGGATCTCTTCTCGGTAGTCAGGAACGTGGAACGACACATGACATGACATGGAATATTACGGCATAATAATATTTCACCAGCAAGCTCCTAGCAAACTTTTCTTTTCCTTTTTCTATAGTGCACATCACCACTAGTCTGGAGACTTATTGGAGTACACGCCTCTTTCATTGTAGCACACACACACACATACACACATTATAGTGTGAAGCCTGGGGGCTCCTATAATATTTTCATGCATCATACTTAAACATTCAAGCCAATTCCTTTTTCAATTTTGCTTGTTCGCAATAGTTTCAACGCACCCAGACAGCCATTCTTAAATTTTTGTAGTCTTTCTCTTCCTCCATTATGTACAACCACAAGAGCAAATCGTATATCAAAAAAATTGTTTTTGATGAATTACCTACTCCTTATTACCAGACAGGAGAGCAAATATACTGACATTTCTTGGAGCGTATTGCTCACAAGGTGAAGTACGTTATTTGCAATTTCTCCAACAAAAATTTGTGAGGCACATCTAGTTACAGAAGGAAATTTTGTTTTTCGTTAATTATTCCTCACCAAGTAATAAATTTATGAGTAAAATTTAGGTATTTTTTTCAAGTCGTAAGTGTATTAAGCCAGTGGTAACATTAGGATAAATTTGCAGACATTCTGGCATTAGTATCTGTCACAGATACACAAATTTGATTTGATTACAAGTTTTTCTTCTAGTAATTATTATTATCATTCGCGTCAAAGTCCGTGTCATTTACAAGACAAGGTTTTTTTAGTTTGTTTTTCAACAACTGCTTACGTCCGTATTTTTTTTATCTGCATAACCCTATTTTTCGGCAACAACTGCTTGTTAGATAAAACTGTAAGCACAAAGTAAACTTTTGGCTCTTTGGCAATCAACTTGTTTGTAACCGTCGTCATACAACGATGTCACGCCATAAGGATATACTGAGAATAAGTGAAAAACAAGCGTATACACTTAAAAAAAGTATATACATTCTTTACAACACTATCAAACCTAAATGGCCGATAAACACTCCCATTTCACTGGAAGCACAAAGGCCGTAAAGGTTATCAGTATCATCACAACTGTTAAGATTTCTGGCAAACTTTTTCTTCCAAGATAACCTCTTCGCCTATCTCCCCTCATTTTCCATTTCATCGCAAGTAATAAAACATAACACACATGCAAAACATATATAGTACAGCATTCATTTTCCTCAAACACCAACTATCGCAAAAATACTAGCAACCTACCAACCTGGAGCAGTTAGTATTAAAACAGAAAGGAATCAATTACCATCTCTGCAAAAAAACATCCATAAACAGACCATTGACATCAATTACATACTTACTTTTACATTCAAAACTAAAGAAAATACATAACATCGTATATTTGTGTGTTTTCAATAAGCTCTCTTTCAACTTCAATTTTATTACTTCTGCAGTTCAACATTTGGCCGACGACAAGGTTTTTTTTACACAGCGATTAAAACCAAAATTAGAAAGAGAAATTACTAAGGAAAGCCTTCATTTCCGCAAAATAATTAAAGCAAAAATATAATTACAAGTTGTAGATGACCTCATACACACATACACACACATATACACCCAAACACCAGCAAAGTAACCACTAGTGCGCGTTCGAATGCACCACTACCGTTGCCGCCGGTCATACTAAAAACTGCACACCACCACCACCACCACCACCACCACACATTATTTAAAAATGGAGATAATTCCTTCTTGTTTAAAACTAAATAAGACCTTCGTGTTACAAGCTAAAATGATACTACATCGTGCTTGTATGCTTAAGATATGTATCTATGTTATACTTTTCTGCCTGCTGTTTTCCGTCGTTTTGTCTCATCATCATTTCTCATTTACTGCACTGCACTGCCTTAAAACCAAGCTGGTTATAACCGGACTTTATTATTTACTTAATCATAAGCCCATACAGAATCATCATCGTCAACGTCTCCCCTCTCTCTCTCTCTCAGTTTAAAGTTTACCATGCGCAAGGATAAGCAAATATCATTTTGAGCTTGTCTCGTAAAACCGCCACCAGACCCAATGTAATGTGTACATATATTTACTATGATCGTCGTTAATTTAACATATATACTACTATACAAGGATGAATGACGAAAAGTGCAGCAGCAACCCATAAAATGTATGATCGCTCGCTACTGCTTCTTCATCTCTTTAAACAGTATTAAAACGTTAATCTCTTTTCTCTCTCTCCACTATTTGTTCATCTCTCTCTGTGTAAGAAAATCCGCTGTATGTATATATACATATCAAGTACTACGGGACTATATATATATGCCCGTCTGTTCATAAATTTCACCAGCAAAACTGGTGATGATGAGGATGATGTGGATAAAGATAGTGATGCTTATAAGCTTACTCCTGCCCTGTAAATTGGCATGATGATATAAAAGATAGGATAATGATGATTATATGTTTCCAATACGTGCGTACGTACACTCCTTCATATATAAATAATAAAGTGGTCGCCTTATTTTTTTGTTTAATATGTATACCTATACATAAAACATAATCCATACATGCATATATACACCATCTGCCTTACTTTTCTGCTTGGATTTGTGCACTTTACAAGCCCCGGCATACGTAAGAAAGGAGAAAAAACACAGCAACACAGTTTTTTGTTAAACATTTTTTAAAACAGGGAATGAAACGACGAAGAAGGCAATGCACTCTGTATCCACTCGTATTCGTTGTCTAGTATAGTTTATCTGTAATTTGCAGACTTGACTAATGGTGGCAAGTCTGTTAAAGTTGGAGAGAATATGCACGTAGAGAGACGTAATAAATAATATGATTAGCTGAAAGAGAGAGAGAGAGAGAGAGAGAGAGAGAGAGAGAGAGGAAAATAGTACAATATGCATGTTAAATGGGCTGGTGTGAGTTTGCCATTGTTGGGAGACATGCTTGTGTGTATATTATGGATTTAGTTAAAATATTATTGTTGTTATAGTAGCAAAACCAACTGTTGGTGTAATAAACTTTAGTACGTAGTATATTTTACTATTCACGAAATGACGACGACGGTAGGGAAGATGATGATGATGATGATGATGATAAATGCAAAAGTAAAGTAATAATGATGACAATGGCACTATTGCTCTAACTAGAGTGGTGGTAGTGGCTTTTGAGCGAAAAAAGCTAAAGCCAGAGTACACCAGCAACAACGACACAACAACAACAGTAAAAGCAATTTTAAAGGGTATAACGCCAACAAAACAAGCCGTCGTAGACCAACTGCAGCAGCAGCAGCGTGCTCGCTTTTGCATGTGAGAAACGGGATTTTGACAAAGGAGATTAAATAATTTTACCAAGCTGCACGACGACGGTTTGGTTTGCATTTTTATGCTTTGCCGTTTCTTGCTGGTTTGTCTGTTATTGTTGTTGTTATTGTTGCTCTCTGCTGTGGTGGCCAGCCGGAGGCATTACACTTTAGCGAAGAAACATGCCATGTCGATTATTATTGCCATGATGATGCCAAAGCAATTATGTGGAGACAAGATGATGCGAAATGATGTGCCCTTTTTGTATTATTGCGAAGCAAACACACACAACACCACCACCATCTCCATAGTGTCTTCATCCACCACCACCGCACGCATTATCTTGCTTGCCATCATTATGAATCCTGCAGCATCACTTTCAAGACAGTGGAGTCAAGTAAAACGAGTTATGACGTCGTGGATAAGAACGACAAGAAGAGGAAGGAGTAGACGACAGAAAGGAAAACCACATTTCTACAATATGCCATGTTTTTAACTCTTTTTTAACTCGTTTATATGAGGACAACGCCAGTAAAAAGACCATGATTGATCACGAGGGAACATGAGCATGCTGCTCGTGTCATTATCATCGTCATGTCATCTAGTCACCCAATAAAAATCAAAAGAGAGTTGTTGAATGTTCAACAAATCATTTCTACTCACTTTATTACTCGCAACCACACAGTAATACAGTTCTACAGGATTTTTTAAGCAGATAGGTAGTACATGTTTGTCTATAGACACATACAGTCACATTCTCAGGGTTCTCGGAATTTCCCCAAAAATTTATTCAGTCAGGCGTGAGGGGAAGCAAATCGAACAAGAGGACTGATTGTTCACACAATGGCACGTCCATAGATCCTCATACGTACACACACACACTTTCAGAAGTCATACATGGAAGAAAGTGCTAAAAATTCCAAACTTCAAAAGTGACTCGTTTGGAGTTTCGATAAAATACAAAAGGAATATAAAGCGACGTACCACCACTGTGGGCACAACCAACGTTGTACATATTTTCCCACTTACTCAAAAATACATACACACCGACCAGGTACCAGACATCACTAGTATAAAAGCCCTTAGAGCCATCCGAATGAAAATCAATCACCTCGTTGTGTGGACACAAAAAAGAGTACTACAAAAATGGTATTCCGTCTTCTCGCCTCCCTCTCCCCCATCCGCCATACAACGCCTGGTATTTCTAATACTATAAGCATGTATAACGTTTTGGTAAAATAACAGTCCAACGAAAGGACACTGCTGAGTACGCCTCCCCTCCTTCGAATAACACGTTGTCTAAAGAAACAGCAGCAGCAGAACGAAACGATGATTGAAAATGTGAAGAGAGCCGAATGAAGGAAGAATGGATGAATTGACAAAAAACCTTGTTTTTTGGATGGGTGAGCAGACAATGGAAAGAAAAACTACTTGAAAATCAAGAGCAAAAATAAAAAAGTGTGTGTATTCATTTTCATTTTGGCAAACCAGTATGTACATTCGTGAAAGGTGTCTCTAAAATGTTCATACATCTACCCTATAAGCTCATATGTTATGCTATGCACATAATATACCATTGTTTTATCATCGCCGTCTCCACACTGTACATGTCTATGTGTATATATATGTGTGTGTGTGTTTATAAAGTTCTAATATATCATCCTTCTCAAGTTTAGTTTTCTTCCTCCAAAAAATACACATATTCTCTAGAAAAACATTCTTCATTCCTTCACTTCAAATCATTGAGTGGGAAAGTGCGAGCAAGCAAGCAAGCGAGCGGCACTTGAAAATCCACACACACACACACACATACATTTTCGTCGCACTGAACAAAAACATCTACGTGTGCAGTAATACAGTAGCGGTAAAAGAAGAGAGAGGGTAAAATATTTTTTTTAAACAACGGCGACAACGACAACAGCAGCATCAGCAGAGAAAGAGAGACAAAAAAGAGAAAAGTAGATTCTCTCTTTCTCCCTTTCTCTCTGTTTTGTGTGCTGAGGAGAAAAAAAGAGCGAGAGAGAATGAGAAGCACGGTTTGCTTGAGTGGCTCCAAGTGTAAATACTTACTATAAAAAAAGGTATATGGTGTGTACAATATAGAAGCTGCATAATGTACTATTTATACTTACAAACGAATATTATGCTGTGTGTGTGTGTCTGCTACTGCTTTTGTGCAGTTCCACTGAACTCGACACAGTTTTCTTTCTCCCTCTCCTGTTTTATACACGACAAATGCTGATACGTGGACTCGAAAACTACCATTTCCCTTTATAACTACACACTTACCACAAGGAGGTTTGTATAAGGGAGGAAAATCAAGAGTGAAAGTTGAAATATAAGTATGTTAACTGGAAATCCTACATAATGCTAGAAGAGAGCATACATGCATATCATATACAATAAGTAGAGACATATGGCACCGATACGACCAGGGTGAGAAAATACTAGGAACGATATATAGGCCATGTGTATAATGTATGCATGTGGAAAAACTTATCATGTTTCGAAACAGACATGGCTGGAGAAAAAAAGTTTTGGAATGGAGCATTCCAGTTCTGGTTGCTCTTGCAAGAGCAGTAGTAGTAGTGGTGGTGGTGGCGGCGGCGATAGTGCTAGTGGTGGCAGTTATAGTAGAAGTTGTAGTAGAGCGGGTGGGGATCCAATCAATACACGACAAGAACACGCAAGACCTTTTATTTGTGCTAAAGGATAGGTATACTACGACGGTTAGGAGAAGTAGAGGGAAAGCCGTATAATGCACGAACCGGGTAATAGAAGGGATAGGGTAAGGTACTTTTAGGTAGGTATGTACATTCCAGTATTATATATGTTTATACGTACGCTTTCAGAGAGTATTCCCTAGATTTTTGAGAACGAGGAGAGAAATAAAGAAAGAGAAAAATTTTCGCCCTGGAATGATGATAATGTTGGTGGTGGTTGTGTAGAGAAGAGAGAGAGCAAGGGCTGCTGTTACAGGGAAATGGTGGAAACGGAGAAAGCAGAGTATATACAAAAAAGTTTGATCCAAGCATGATGGAGATGCATGCATGCTTTCGCTTGGTGTTGCCGCTTTGCTATGCTGCCGTTTGGCTTTCAGATATTACCCAAGGCACATGTTTTTTTTGGTACACGGGCCTATCATTCTATCAAGATATCCTTGTGTGCGCTACCCTGCTGCCCTTTCTCTCTAATGAATAAATGTATGTAATGCATTGGAATGTTTAACATTCACCGAATTCTTGCTCCCTCTCACACTCTATCCCTCCTTTTTGGCGGAGAAAAAATGTTTCTCCATCCATTTTCATCTTTTCTCCATTTTTCCTTTCTCTCTCTCTCTCTCTCTCTCTCTCTCTTCTTGTTCATGTGTCTTTATCAACGTGAGTCCGTATACAACAAAAAGAAAGAAAAAATATACACAAATCTACTCATCTACTCTATGTACCAAAAATAGGCACAGACAAGAAAGAAAAGGGAGAGTAAGAGAAGAAAAAATAAACCAGGGCAAATAGACAGGCTTCTTTCATGTACGTTTCTCTTCCTGTCCTTCGTATCACTTTTTACATCACTGGAGAATATAATATGTTCTCTAAAAAAATGGTAGTACTTGTTTATTTTTTTCTTCTTATCCTTGATGAAGTGAAGGGAAAGCGGAAAGGAGAAAATGGAATTTATTATTGTTGTAGAGGTGGAAGGGAAATCAAATGTATGAGCACGGCAGAAAGCACACACTTTCTCTCTTTCTCTCTCTCTTTCCCAGGCACGTCGTTTTTCCTGATGACTGGCTGCAGGAAAAGAGCGTTTCTGTGTACATAAAATTTTATGTTGGTGAGGACAAGAGAAAAGTTTGTTTTTAAATTAAAAAAGTTGAGCCGTTATTGCTTCACGTCTACAACACACCTAGTTTTCTCTTCCTTTTTTACAGAAAAAAAGATGTTGTTTGATGGTGGGAAATTTTTGTTTGGAAGGGAAATACACACACAAACACACACAATCACAAATTATTCGAATGATGGATAACAAATAACAAGTGAGTTAAGCACCACTGTGATGTGTACAAATATTCCCGAATTACCAACAAGCCGGTTATAAACAGCAAAGTAGCAAGTAGTTGCTCCGGTTTGCATAAAAGAGGGGAGTTAGAGTGCAAGAAAGCACGAAATAAGCTCATCATATTTTCTGTGACATGATCCCATTTTCCACATCTACTGTAACAATAACAATGGTAATGGAATTGCTCCGCCATAATAGAATGCTTTGGCTAATGGTAATGCTAAAGCACATCAGCGTGGGGTATATATATTTTCCTCGTGTAGCACCCCAAGTTCCCGAGAAACTTCCTATACATTCGTGTTTTTGTTTGTTATATTTTTAGTAGGCCAATTTTGGCAGCAATAAATCTGGACAAATTTTTATACTCGAGCAAAAATCCTTTTGATATACAAGTCAACTTTCTATTGTTGATTGCAAGGGAAGGTCGCCTTTATCACGCAGGCAGTATTTTTTCCAGTATTTAGGATACCAGAGGGGGAGAGAGAGCCATGAAATTCTCCGACAGAAATAAAAATTGACCGGCTTATGTGGCAGAATATGAGTGTGGTACACACAATCAATCAATTCATCTCTCGCTCTTTCTCTGCCACATTTTTTCCCTTTGCCAGGTTCTGATGCTACAAAGAGGAAAGGAAAGCGATTCGAGCAACGTACATTTTCTTCCCTTTCTCGTTCTCTACAATACTTAATGGATTGGGAAGAGAGAGAGAGAGAGAGAGAAAAATGGAGGAACACGGCACGTCTCCCTCACTCCCTTCCTTTCTCCCCGCACTCGCGACGGTGCCACACACAACGTGGATGAAAGTATTGCAATGCTGCTCGTTAAGGAGCATGTTTGATGAAAAATTACGCTCGCTACGGAAGATATTATGTATGCGTGCATGATAGAAAAAGACAAATATTAATTTAACTACCACTTTCCAAAACTCTTCTTCCAGCGGCACTAAAAGTGCCGCCACTGTTTTTTGCTGGTTACGTAGAAGAAAATAGGATGTAGTTGGCACGAAACAGAGAGAGAGAATGGAGCCCATTTCAACTAATTTATTTATGGATCGTCGTAGTTGGTAAAGCGGACAAGAGTAGGGGTATGCACACCATTCTTTCTGTGTGAGCGATGCCGAAGAACTGCCAATGCCGACTTTGACTGGACGTAATGTGATGTTCTTACGTTACTAGCAATACTATAATGGTAACATGCCGTTGTTTTCATGTAGCCTTCATCCAATGCCAATCTGTAACACATAATTGTATTATCTGTACAGGAATGAGTTGCCATTACATGTACCTGGGATAACGTTATATAATGGATTGCAGGGTAGAGGATACCGCCCAACTAATTATTAAAATGCAGCAAAACTTCTCTCCTCTTTATCCAGAGAGAAGGAAAGAGGATCTGTCGAGAGAGTCGAGTCGTCCTTCTTTCTCAACCTGGAACGACGGGGATATATTCATTTACTTGTGGTACGGTAGGAAAATTTTGGTCGGTCTTCTACATTTATCTTTGTCTGTTTGAATTTCATGCTTGATATAAAAAATGAAAATGGCTTGTGCCTCGACGTTGGGCTGCATGGCAGAGGCAGGAGGAGCACAGAGGAGGGAGTTCAGAGGATAAAATTAATTAATTATGAATAAGCACACGAACAACAACCGGGATAATATGGATGGATGTATGGCGACCATGTTCGGGTCTGACATGTTTTTTCTTCTTCTAGGGAATTCCGTAACGGTCCGTAGTAGCATTTACCGTCATATAACATTTACGGGGAATATTTATATGCAGTGCTGGAAGGAGAATGATGAATTAATTAGCTTATAGCTTGTAGGCATTCAAATTGATCCCAGAATCAGTTTATGGCCATGATGCGAATACAGGACGAATTTGTACTTCTCCAACAAACAAAAAAGGTGTGAAAAAGAGAGAGAAAAAAATTGTGAGTAATTACCTGAATAGTATTTTGTAGCAGTATAAGCTTATTATACTCGTATATTCCTAAAAACCGGTAGACGACGAGAGGTGTGACGACGACGAAAGGTAATTAAGGTGTGTAGATATAATATATATTTCCGAATAAATTAATTAAACAAGTTAATTAGAATAATTAAGTCCGTTTTGCGCCTATTCAGCTCCTTGGGCAGGTTCCCCCGAGGACGCGTGAAATTTGAGCCCCTACTTCCGATAGAAACAATATAGACTGTTGTGGGTATTGTTGCACACAAGAAGACCAACTAATGGAAGAAGTGGATGTTGCTGATGATGATGATATAAATGGGTTATTTGTTGATGATAATACCGATAGATCGGAACAATTACTGTGATAACTGGTATCCGCAACGGAACAATAAATTGAGGATGATGAAGTTAACGAAGAATTTTGGTTTAGTGTAAAAATTGTGCCAGCTGATAACTGCATGTTTTCTTCACAGCGACTACTGCAACCTCCGACTTCTCAGCATTGAATGCCAGAATGACTGGAAGATATTTCATGACCTCCACCACCTCCAGCAGATACCGAAAGGAAAATTTTGCAGCGAATGAATGTAGCGATGCCTTTTGAGAGATGTAAAGATGACGTTTTTACTTTCTGGATTTTTTTTTATAGAAAAAATACTTTCTGTTTAAAAATACTTTGGTTAATTCTGATTCTGAATTTTAGAGTAAGTTTTGAGCCACTTTCACATTATTTTTTTTTCTACAAAGTATGTTAACAATATCACCGTTGGAAGGAGATTCGACTTTTGTTTTGGAAAAATAATAACAATAATAATATGTGATGATTGCGTGTGTTGTTGGTTTTTGTGTGACGATTTTGTTATGAAGTGAAAATATTATGGTCGGTAATTTTTGAAAAACTTAATTTCTTACTTTAATGGCAGTGGTAAGTTGTCGTAATGGTAGTTAAAAAGCACCAATAATATCTTTTTAGTAGGAGATATTTTTGTACAAATGGAGGAAAAAAGTAGAGTAAAAAGTTTGATTTTTTTTTCTGTGGAAATAATTACTTTTTTGTGCGACTCCTAATCTTTCTTTTCTTTTTTAACGGTAGGGTCGACTCTTGTTCCAACGTGAACGTTACAATAATTCAGAGAGAAAATAACGGCTCGTTCGATCAATAGTCCATCGAGCACTCGCACAAAACACACATGGGAAAAATATATTGAATCCAGAGAGGAGCAACCGTTGTACTAGCACAGCAAAAGTCGGCGTATTGAGATATAAAGGCAGCGAAATATGGAGTTGGACTAGTATAGTCAATCACTTTGAGTAGTAAAATTTTGAGGCAGGTATGATATCATAAGGAAGCATCAGAAACGGTAAAACTTTTTTTCCTCAGTAGTACACACAAGTACGTGTACGTATACCGTACAATCACCAATAAACGTTACCCCCGAAAAAACGGTCCGTCACAGGACGACGGGAGAAAAATAACGAAAAGCACACCACTGCTGTTAACAGCAACCAACTACGAAACCAAAAATACCGCAGCAGCGGTAGTAGGAGAAGTAGTGCTACCAAACATCGAATTCAACAACTCTCTAAGGTCGGTTTTATTACTATTTCTTTACAGTAATATATCGTCCAACACGGAATATTTGCTTTGATGTTAATAAAATTGGTTGTGTTTGTGTGTATATGTATATGTGTGTGTGTGTTTTTTGGGATAAAACCACAGGAATGAAGGAAAACCACTTCTTCGTCTCTGGAGAAGGGATCGATTTTTATTGGGATTTGTCGTGCACGCTCTTTCTTTCTTTCTTTCCCTGATACGATACAGTAACGAAACAAATTTTTTGCTTGTTGTATGTGTGTCTTTGAGAGATGGAGATTCGGTCCTTGGTTGGACGACAAATTGGTCAATGCTTTCCAATAAAATTGGTGGAAAAGTAAGTGGTGAAGAAACAAGAACAAGATGATTGTAGAAACAGCCTTAGCACCACTGCCACCACCGTCGTCGTCGTCGCTTCACTGCAGAGGAAGCACCAAAAACTCCTCCGCGACGACGACTTTAGCTGTGTGTATTTTCCTTTCCCTGATGAGCCCTTCTTGGAAACAAAGAGATAGTAATTGTTACGGTTAATGCCGTGAAAATAGCACCACAATTTAGTTGTATTCCAGGCGGAAAGTTTGACTAGGAATAACGTCCCTTTTAAGTGATTTGCTTTAGATGATGAAACATAGAGAGAAAGCCGAGCTAGAATTTATTTTCCCTTTGGTAAAAGACAGCCTTTTCTTTTTCCTGCAACCTCTGACCTTGAACGAAGGAAGTGGCACAGTGAAAAAGAAGAGCTCACTAGCACAAAAACACGACGACGACTCTTAGCAATCCACCACAATCGCTAAAATTCGACTGAGAGAAGACCAGTAAGAGATATCCTTCTTTTTTTCCTTCTCTTTCTTCTCTTGTGTGCTCAAAAATGTTATGTATCTAGAATTTCTCCGGGAAAAACCCGTACCCCAGTAGTTTTGCTGTCGTGCTCGTCGGCTACCATCATTATTAAATATCATAGGAATCTACACGGCGCAACGATATAATATAAGAGTCTTTTAAAGCAGCAGCAGAAACTGAAGGAGAGAGAGAGAGAGAAATGCCGACATGGAACGAATGGAACCATGCCATCATCATCATCATCGCCAGCCTCTTCCATCCATCCACTACCATTTTCTTTGGCATATTATACGGCATACAACACACCACCGCCACCACCATCAGCTTTCATCCAATTTATATATATTTTTACCCAAGGAAAAGTTACCTTCACCAAGCATCCGTTTTACCACCACCACCGCCGAAAAGAGAAGAAACACATAACGAGGATGAAATAGAGCAGGGTACGGATACCAGCAAATGCTCCAGTTTGTGGTGAGAGTTGGAGTGTATTCCCTCCCCCGTACTTCCCCCTCCATAATATTACACACATTGGGAAGGGAGTTTGTTTTAGCGTAGAAGACAGCTTTTGGCAGTGGAACTCAAACAAGCCCTACACACAACTACTACCACACAATACTCGAAACAGTAGTGCAGCTGTGTATCTATGTTGGCGTTTATGTGTCTTGTGTGTGTGTGTGTGTGTGTGTCATTTGCGAAAAAAAAGTTTCAAAAGCCTTCCAACTTATTTCATTCTATCCAATTCAACTTACTCCTCTACATACAAAACTTTTACTCCAATGGTAAAACGGGTTTTTTCCTGTTCAACTTCTTTTTTCGTCGGTTGTAACAACCATGCTGTAGCACTAGCTCTTTCTCGCTTAGCTACTACTACTACTACTACTACTACTACTACTACCAGGGCAGACCAAAAGCGCTCGTCGTCACTGTAATGTATATAAACGCGACACACTCAGAAATCAATCCAAGTTTCTCTTCTCTCTCGTGTTGCTAGTGGCATAGGTGGTGGTAATAGTATGGGCTGACATGGCGCTCATATTGCAGTATATTAAAATCTGTAAATCTGTATATGTTCTCATATTATGTTACTTTCATTATATCACAGTGTGGTAATAACAGTGTCCAACGACATAGCCAAACGGGAAAAAGCAAGTCGCCGCATTAAACCGGGCCAACTCATGTAGGTAGGGAAAAAAGCAGCATGCAACTTTTCTACTCATCTTCCCAGCATTCTCTCTGTCCTTTTAACACACACACACACACACACACAAGTCACCATTCACCATTCACACAACATTGTTCTGCTTTGCTTTTGAGCTGCTGCTGCTGCTGCTAAGATTCGGAAGAAAGAAGAAAAAAGGAAACTCATTTCCCTACATCCACTAATACAACTCTCCTTCTTCTGTTACTTTTCTCGTCTTGTCTTTTTTTTCGGCGGATAAAACGTGATATCTACCAGTAGCGCCATATAACAAACCGCTGACAATGTAATTTTATATCCCTATGCCATTTAATTATGATGATGATGATTACCACAACACGAAGAACTTTAGCTGAGCAGCACTCCGTCTGCTATACAAATACTTACACATCGTAATGATGAGGAAACTCGTGTTATTTCGGCTGCCAAAAAATACTTATCTTCTCGTTTGCATGCACAAAGCAAGAAAAAAGTGTGAGGGCACTTTAATAGAGGAAGTAGGTATTTATCATGGGGGGATATGGACGTATTGATATATATAGGAATTACGAAGGACAATACTGAAAGGGATATATGCATATATTGATATAACGAATATCGTGCGAGAATGAAAAATTATTAATATGAAAATCATTTGGATTCCTGTCCCTTATCTTGTTCCAAAAATACTACCTTGAAACCGAAATGCCAGAATGAAAATTGTACATCTTAATTATAACAGGATGAGTCTTAGTCTTACTATACAGCATTTTTTTACGAGAGAGCCCGTCATGATTATACAAAGTCGTGGTATATACTCTGCAAGCATTATTGCTGATTGATGCCCCGTTTCGTTATCTTAATGGCTATATTTTTAATGTGCTTTTCTGATTTAATGGGGTATTAAAATATGAGTCAATAATAAGAGCGCTCACAATTTGAAAAGGATGAGTTTTTTTCTTGTTGTTTTACGACGGGTGTAAACCTACATTTATCTTGAATGCTTCCAACCTCCCCGAGTAGTAAAACATGATTAGGTAGGAGCACATTTGCCCTTTTTTATGCCTCTTTTACGTGGCAAGTTAAAAACAAAAAATCTGCCTTGAAGATAGGAAAGCCATCCTTCGTCACTTGTCTTTTGTCATTGCTGCTCATTCTCCAAAAATGCCACGACTTGCCGCTGACGACGATCACGACGACAAAGTTGGCTGCTGCTGTTAGTTTTCCCATTACTGAATACATACTTCTTTCTAGTTTGCTCCGCAGTGAAAACTTTAATCCAATTAATTAACCGACTCTTTCTTCTCTATATATATATATGTATAAATATATTGAAGCACCTTTCAAACAACCCCAGAAAAAGAGCAAGGTGAAGGGAGAGAGAGAGAGAGAGAGAGGACGGTGACAACAGCAAACTAAAAACTTGCTGGCTTATGTTTCGTAGTTGTCAACATCATCGTTGTCGTCGTTCCCTGTGTTAAGTGCACACATATGGCCAATAACCACCATTACACTGGAGTGAAAAGCATACGACCGTTACAACGAGAATCACCGCCACCCCACATCATCAAGCAACTAACCCACCAAAAAAATACAGCATTTTATCCGTTTTCTCAGCCGAATAATATCGACACATGAAACTAAGTGTGTGTATATATCTACGTGTAAGTAGGCTGTACGGGCGGAGAAATAAGTAGAGTGATAAAAAAGAATAGCAACTTCCATAGGCAATGTCGATCGCTGACTGGAATGCAACTCAACTTGGTCAAAGCTTGGTGAAATGGTGTTGTGTGTGTATATATTGTATATGTGTGTAGGCAACAACAGTGTCTATTGTTTGCTTGGCATGTCCCACTTCTTGCTAATTATCTTCCAAGGCCTTTTCATCCTCGTCGTCGTCGTCGTCGTCGCTGTCGTCAATTCCTATATAAATTGTTTCAAGCTTGCTGTGTAAAAACAGCCTTTGGTTTTCTTCACACTTATTGGTTTTTAACGCGCGCTCTCCCTCTCCTCCCCCCGGCTGCTGCTCATTTCTTCAACGACGACACACTTCTTATTCATCCGCAGCAGCTCCTACCTACGCGGGGAATAAATCTAAGCATAAAATATAGTGACGCTCATCATATCCTCTTCTTTGTTACTGCTCCTGTTCTTCCGAGCTGTCTTTAATTTTATTCATGCTTTACAAGAGTATTCCGCATACGAAATGACCTTTCTAATTATTTCTGGGTCACGCTAAGCACCACTGGAAAAAAATACTGCTTGAATAAGATTGGGAAGCAAATAAACTAGCGCGTGTCGACTACAGTGACGGAATTTGGCGTGAAATTCAATTATAGTTGATTAATAATTATACAATATGGTTACAATATACCATATTGTCGAGAGATATTAGATGATGTTAAAAAGTAGCCATCTTGTTTTCCATGAATAATTTTTAAATGGTACGTTACCCCATGGATGGAGCAGACGCGAAAAAGTTGCCTAATAATAAAAGGAAACGCTCCTGTCCTGCTAGTCTGGATCTGTTTTACACCCCATAAGACATGGTAAACTGGTGTGAACCAATCAATTTACGCCTGTTGACGTCTTTCTTGCAAGATGAAAGAAGAATGGAGGAATAAAAGAAGAAGAAGAAGTCGACGACGACGATGCTAGCGTGAACTGATGCGTGTGCATATTTCCATATGAAATAAAATATTCGCTACACATACCCCTAGAGAAAGAGGGCGAGATACGGAGAGAAATGTATAACGGGCTCAAGTTATAAGATAAAAAGATAAAAACGTTTTTCTACTCGACGAGCATTATCTTTGCCTTTTTTGTTATCATCCATTAGGATCCTTCTGAGAAAACAAATAAGCAAATGGAGCAGAAGTGGCAATTAGACGAATGATCATTATGACGATGGCAATGGGAAAGGTACTTACTATACACAACTGGTGAGGATGCTAATCATAAAGCTACTTTTTTGATAACTACGCTATTTTGACAAGGTGAGTAATGATGATGTAAGTGGAGAGGAGAGGAGCGCGTTTTTCTCTGTGTGCAATATGTATTTATTGAGTAACCCGACTAAAACGGATTGGTTCTCCTTCATTGTCATTCTGTCTGCTCGGTTGCTGGAGAGCTATTTTTACACCGAGTCAACAAAGACCTACATTTTATTTGTGCTTGTATTATTTGTCTGTTGGGTGGTCGTAGTGTGTGTGGATAGTGTATGTACAGACCATCATCTTAATTTGTTTGCCTTGTAAGCACACACACACATTCTCTTCTCGACTAGTACAAAGGAAAATAGACAAGAGATAAAAATAGAGTGGAGATGGAAAAAAAGTAGCAAATTCGATGACAAGGAGAGTCGAGGGGGAGGCGACTTACCTTTTGCTATTGTTACAAAAAAGGTGTATGCATTAATACGCAATTTTCAGTCGAGTGCCCTATTACCGCCAATGATCTATATTAGTTTTTTGTCTTTCTCCTCTCATTAGTACCTACACAAAGGGAGAGGGTTGTACACTGAAAGAAGAAACTTATATTTCCTTCCCAGCCTTTTACCTCGTCATTAAGGAGAGGAAATGCTTCATACACATTTTGATGAACGACCCCCGTTCAAAGTGTTCTGCATAGGCTGTTATGTACATATAATGCTTCAATATATCCTCTTACGCTCTTCTCTTTGAATTACTTCCTCGCCGTTTCGCCCTTGTTTCTTCAGGCCTGCTGCTCACTGCCTATTATATTTTTCTACTTGAGAAAGCACGCCAATAATGCCAAAGGGGTACTGTGATGGAGTGTTCCGTTAAATTTAGTTTCTCGGTAACTGTCCCTAACTCACCGTTTTATAAGATTAGGATAGTAGTGCTACTTGTATTTTGCTGCTGTTGCTGCCACTACTGCTACTACCACTGGAAGTAGGAGTACTTTACTACTTTACTTGAAGTGAAAGTCCTTTTACCCTGAAACATGAACCGCTGGGCATAATAACCAAAAAGTATGAGAGCTAATGTATACATGTACATAATAATACTTTTTTACACACGGTTCTTGTAATGATCATTATTTTGTAGTAATGGCACAACACTGGCAGCCTAGCATCAGGAGAGGAGGGAAAGTAAATAGTAAAAAATATGTATTTTCTATCGAGTAACTGGAGGAGTGTCTTTGCCAGCGCTACGAACAAAGCAAGCGCCAGCTTTGACAGTGTAATAAGTACTAGTACAGAGCAAACAATGACATTGCTTGTTGCCCTATTATTATTAGTTTGTCATCGTAAAAAATCTACTATTATTTCACCACTCCTCCTTCGGCTCTCTCTCCTCTCTCTCTCTCTCTCTCTGTTAACTTGTATCTCTGTGGAGTGTCGAAAAATTATTTTTCGCTTTCTTCTTCCACGCTAAATCCCATTTAGCTCCTATTATATAGCACAAACAAACATACAATCATATACTCTTCCGACAAGAGACAATACTTACCCTTATACCTTATAGTCTGTAATATAAAGCAACCAAGCAAACAAGTAAAAAAACAAGGAAAAGCGTTTTACAAGAGGACGCAAAATGCTTGACTTTTTCTGCTTTTGGCTGCTTTCCCTCCCGTTTGCTTTTTTAGGTTTTGTTTCTTTCTCTCTCTCTCTCCTCTCTCTCCCTCTTGGAAAGAGACTCAACAGCAGGAGTAGCAGCATCAAAAAAGAAAATGTTTCTACTTTATCTATACCACTACTACTTATTCTGTCGGTAAGGTAGAGTGGTACAACGACGGCGGCGGAATAGAAGAAAGAAGAGAAGAAGATGATGACTGTAGTAATAAATAATGACCTGTTTATTACGACAATGTATCATTTTCTCTCTTTGAGTTCTTGTTTCTTCGTCGTCTACTTTTTTCCCTACTTTACACCGAAAGGAAAAGGAACAACACTTTCTCCTTGTTCTTAGCTCTTATTTTTCTCCTTCTCTTTTATAGGATTATTATTACTACTCCCCTAAATTCTTTCCTTTTACAGCTTCTCTTTATTTTCGCCTTCTTTGTGATTGTGACCAACAAAAGAGAAAAATATAATACGACATGGGAGGAAAATCCTATAAGGTAACGAAAAACAAAAAAAAATATGCCACTCTCGTCGTCGTCATCCTTTTTGCTTTTTGTACCCTCACCACCACCACCACCGCCGCTACTAGTACACTAATTTCCCCACCACCACCGTGAAAAAAACCTTTAAAAAGTAGTTTTGACGACGACCACGATGCCACTATTCCTGATGGTGGTAGTTGGTACGAAAAAAGAAAGTAGTATATCACTTAATGGCTTCCTTTCTCTCTGTGAATTACACTTTCCTTTTGGCTAAGTAAGCTTAACGCTGGTATACTTTTATATGTTTAATGACGGAATTTTTTTTTACCGGGTCGTATATAACATCGCCATTTTCAATATTAATAATATTACTTCTCTGGTACATAAGTATATGCACAATATACACACACTTATATCCCCTTAGGGCATTATAATACATAAGGGTATATTTCACTTGTCGTAGATATAAACAAAGTCGTCTTACGGAGAAAATATGAAATGGGAAAGGAAGAAGACGCAAACTCCTTTCTGCGTTCTTCTTTCTCTCTGAAGAAAACACAAAAGAAAAAAGTTGTCATCATGATACTTTAATAGGTTTGATGTAGTGGATATTTGGATACTATTTTTTCTTAAAAAACAGAAAGGAAAGCAGAAAAAAACTTTTCCAATATTACCATTTACACTACTACTACTACTACTGCCTCGCTCCTCTCCCTGTCTCTCGTCTTTCTTTTCTTTTTCTCTGGTTCCCCGTTTTTATTATTAGACGACACTACTTTCGAGAAAACGGAGGCGATTATTGGGAAAGGTAAAAACAAAGTTGTAACATGAAAAGTGGCTATTTTTGGTTGTTTGTGTGTATAGGTTTAAAATGACAGTGGAAAGGAAAGAACGGTACACTATATATATACACACTTACAGTTTTTTTCTTGTTTCCTTTTCCTCTGCCACTATCGTTGTGGCTTGGTGTGTCTGTTTTTCTCAAAGAAGAAAAAACTTTCAACGACGACAATTGCCTCTCTCTCTCTCTCTCTCTCTCCCTCTGTATGTATATCTATGCATGTGTCGACAACGATGTTGATAATAATAATAAAGCATAATTAGGCCCTGTCCTGTCGTCAAATGTCTTCTCTCTGTCTCTCAACTCAACTGTGTTTTTATACTTTTTTTGTGGTAGCTATGTCGTTGTGTAAAAAACGACAAAGAGAGTCAACTTACATGCTTAATGTTTTTTTGATGATGGTATCGTTCTTCTCCTCCTTCAGTGGCGATGATGGCAATGCTTGTCGTGGTGCAAAGAGTATGGTACAAAAAATGCTCTATCAAGTTATGTATTTGCATTGTTCTGTTCATATCTGTTCTTCAGTTCCTCATCACCTCTGCATTACTATTACACTTCAAGTATGGTGGAATGATAGAATAGCAAGAAATATGTATTGCTACTGTGTTTTTTTGTCTGGTTTGGTGTGTTCATACTGAAACTTTTTTTTTGGCGAGAGCTACTTACCAAACAGTGAAATAGCCGAAAAGAAGAGAAAAGTTGTTAAGACTTTTTTCTTTGCTTTTTCTCTGACAAAAGACAGGAAAAAGTTAACTTGTTTGAAAAAGTGAGAAACAAGAGGTTTTTTCTCACTTTGTTTTCCAGCTATCATTACTACTGTTTCTGCATTGACGTACAACATCATTTCTGTGTGTGCGGATGCCTCGAAAGAAAATAAAGTTGAATTATGGTTGGGATGTCTTCTTTTTGGAGATACCCGTTCCCGTTGAGAGACATTTTTCGGGGAAACGGGGACACCAAGAGGAAAATACGAGAGAGCATGGTGTCAAAGGACATTAATGTGGACACTGGATGTGAAAAGAAAATGGGGCTTGTGCTGTCGATTAGTCTCTTTACAGTTTCATTTAAAAAAATTAGCCCGCACAAACGCTGCCGGACATAACAATGACAGAGACTGTGACAAAAAGGGTGAAAATGATACCACGGCCAGTCATTCATATAATAACCCGATTTTCACAAGTACAAGCAAGGGACATGCGTGTGTACTCTTGTAAAAACGTGTGTGGCGTAATTTGAAGGCCCATGGCACAAAAGTATTTAGTCAATCAGGGTGTCTCCTGAATTAGTATTGCGTTACCAAAGGAAAAAATGAAAGCATCCAAATCTTGTGAAATGTAATCTTTACAATACAATATATACAGTAATAACGCTACCCATGCCTTACGTTGGCATTCCTTCCTTTTCTGCTGGGGAAAAAATCATAAAGAGAAGAAAGCAAATGGATCCATTTCCAGTTTCCATTTCGTGGAACCACCCATTTTGTCATGTAAAAGGAGCTTTGGCTGCTTTGTATTTTTTCTGTCTGCGAGAAAGTTACCCCACTCCTTGTGCACATACACGGTTATTTGTGTTATTTTCATAAAAAACATACTCGTATTATTATTTTTGTATTTTGTTGTATCAACAAAAGCAGACAGAGTCACGCATTCAAAGAAAGTGTGAGCCCGAGAGAGAGGGAGAGAGAGAGAAAAAAAGGAGCGTAAATAGATGGATAAGGGGAGACGTTGTAATATGGGAAATGGAAATGAAATTTTCACAAAACATATGGATATTCTCTCGTTCTGAAACCTTGTCTCAGCGTGTGTAGCGTAGTTACAATATAGCCCCCAATTCTATGCATATATAATATGATTGCTGGGATCACAAGGAATTTGCGGATTTTTTCCCTCTCAAATCCGAAAAATCATGCGAAAGCAATATATGAGCAGGAGCATATAAGCTGGTGGCGGTTTATGTACCATTTTTGGGGAGAAATCTATATAATACGCGGGGAACAAATCGCCTTGTTACGAGGACGACGATGGCGATGATAATGACAAGTAGAAAACATCATCGCGACACTAGCAAGGTGATGAGGGTGATGCCAAGTGGAGCGGAATACGGGGAAAAAGGCAAGGTGACTGCTGCTGAAATGATCTTGGTATGGTATATGTGTGTGTATATTACGTTTGTTTGCTTTCATTTCAACTGGGTTACAATGCTACTTTACCTAATTAAATCCAACGAAACGTGATGAACATGTTGATAGTGATAATGATTATTTCATTTTGAGCAAAACTCATTCATATGTAGGAACAAATAGAAAGAAAGTTCCAACAAAATTTATTTTATCATTTTCCTTATATCCTCACTTATATGCACTCTATTACAACGACATGCTAATATGCATTATTTAAGTTACCCGAAATGTTCCACCCGACTAGAAGAAAATGTGTGTATGCAGACGCTGATGTTTCATTTCATACGGTTGTTTTCTTTGCTCAAGGAAAATAGAAATAGTAATATGTCTCTATAATAATCTCCCAAGCTGAGCTTACCTTTTAACATGAACAAGAGGAACACAGCAACACGCCAAAGTCCATCAAAGGGTTTCTCTTCTATTTTCCATTTACACAAACACGTTCGCCTTCTATCTTCTCTCCCGCTTGCCTGCTGTCTCTCTCACTCTCACACGCTCTTTTCTCCCAGGCAGCCAAGCAGCAGCAGCTTTCACCACCACCTCCGCCAGCAACACACACACACACACACGGTAGTCCCTTTCTTTCGTCCTTTATTATAGCAGCAGTCGTCGTTTCACTGTGAGAAAACAAAAAAGAGAGAAATATACAGATTATTAGACTTCTCCACACTTCCTCTCCTTTGGAGTAGTAAGCTTTTCTTTCCGTAGTGCCACTCACTTTACCTCGTTCGCTATTCGACAAAAAAGTCTCCCCTCTTCAGAGAGAGAGAGAGAGAGAGAGGGAGAGCGAGGAAGAAAAGAAGATTACTTGATTAGTTGGAAAAGTGAGAAGCTGTACCACTAGAGACGGAGGACCTACAAGGAGAACAAGAAGTGAGGCTGGGATGAAGATGGCTCACTGACTGCGATACAACACTGTCACTGTCACCACCATCATCAAACCACCGCCTAACATATCACTTCTATCTCCCTCCGTGTGTCTCTCACTTTCCGCATCTGTTTTCACAGGAGGGGGTCAGAACAACATATCAAAGACTAAAAAGACATCATGTAAGGCAATACCTGCCGTCATCAATACACAGAATACGCCATTAACCGGTTTCCTCATAATTTTATTGGTAGTTAATCCCAAAGAGAGTGCAAACTCTCTCTCTCTCGAGCAACAGAAACTAGAGTAGCTCTTTGGTAGTGGATGGTGTATCTCATGCCAAAAAACACTGAGAAAAATGGCACCATATTTTCTGCTGGAAAAAAGTACTGCCAGTCTGTGGCAAATGTGCCCCCAACAGCTACACTAATTACATGTTATTTTTCCAATTTACTTTCTCTTACAGTGTATTTTATTCCCCACACACATTCCCAACTTTACATCATGCAGTACCAAAAACAATTTTGAAAAGGGGGAATCGCATGACCTTTCAATGACAAACGGGTCGTGGTGTGTTTTTTTTTCTACTCCGCAAAAATACAACAGCTCATCTTTCTCTTGTTCCCCATTTCCCCCAGAGACCGTTGGATGGAGGCATGCAAAATAGCGATAACAACACTGGAAATTAAAGTTACCATAATACAGTTCTGCCCTCTATTTTTAACTAAAATACTGTAGTCATGTCATTCATCTACTGTTACATGTACTCCCGTAAAGGGTATTTTTTTGCAAATACCCCCATTTCTAAATACGTCAAACTTGTGTAATTACCAGGTACGTGGATACCCAGTCCCCATGTAATTCAATCCCTTTCGTTATATGCATATTGGCGGAAAAACCAGTAGTAGTGATCGAGTAACACGAGAATGTACCAAATACAACCACTACGATTTTTACTATCGGAGTACACACATCTATATATACGACTCAATTTATTTTTTAATCAAGAAAAAAGCCTGCACACTCTCATCGTTAGCACACAGCACATGCAATAATGCAATGCAAAAAAGCACTTTTCAGTTATTGCCTTTTATGTAGCATTACAACGGTTATAATGGTTGCCGTGGTGTATATTTACCTTTTAAAATTTATTATTATCTCTCTATCTATTTATTTCTATCCATATATCACCCCATACTCTCTCTACGGCGGTGTAATGTTGGTAGCGCACTCAATTTTCTATCCGATTACTATAGATGCATTTACACAGAGTACAGGCATCTCTCTCTATATATATGCATCCATGATAATATGGCAAATAAAGTCATCGTCATTATATAAGCTCAATACTATTACCAGTCTACACGCGATAATGCGACTGGGCGAGTAGTTCCGCGTAATATTTAATGCACAACTCAATAGGACGACACAGACTGATGCACATCATGATTTGATGACAATAACAGGGCTGTGCTCTCTTTTTCTGTGTGCATAATACCAAGAACGACAACGAGAGGACTCACTCAATTTCATTTTATTTTCATTTCGCGCTGGGACGCAAAAACTAAAGCCTATACAAAACGACAGAAAACAGCACCAGTGTGCGTTATGCATATACACACAGGAAAATTACACCCAAAAATAGCTAACTTTATATTTAATATCATTTTCATTTCAATATTGTCCTTGTTTTCACTACTACTCTTGTTAATTTACTTCTCTACAAAAATCATCATTTTTTTATCCTCTCTTCCCATAGGTACACCAAGTAGATCTCTCCTCTTCATCCCATTCCTACTGATTATAATTTGCGAAAAGTCCAATAAAACACATCCAATGTAAAAAAAAAAGTTTGCATGTGTAATCTGCTTAAATATAAAAATCGGCAAGTTGACTCTTTAGCAGCAAATACACATACACACACATCCATTTATGCACTCTCGTAAACTAAACTCCGCCACATTTTTATTTGTCTCCTTGCTCAACGCCTGAACATGGCCATCCCCATCATTACTATTCTCCATCCTCTCCTTTTCCTGTTTCTGTTTTTTATTTTATTTTTGCAATTTTCCACTTTATTTAGCCATATCCCTAAAAATATGCATTTTGTGCATTTAAACACGTTCTCGCACAGCAGAGATTGTTTGTACTATACTGCATGGAGCACAAGGCGTTTTGTACAAACAAGTACAAGCATACACACACACGCATATAATCCGGTAGTAGCATATTTAGGGTCGCTTTTTGTCAATTTTTCCGCCTTTTCCCTCTTGGCTTGCTACTACTACTACTACAACTACTACTACATTCACTCCATGACACTTTTTTGTCCTATTATTCAGTCATGATGATGATCATCATCATTTTCATCATCGTGCATCCCACCATCATCAGCACTTAATTTTTTTTTACAACCAGGGCACCAAACAACAGTCTCGGATGTAGTGCAAAAACAACAAGGAGCACATACACCCATTACAAAAATAACAGCTTTTAGTACACCGTGTCACACTACTAGAACAAGTAGTTTAGCAAAGGCTTTGCTTTTGCTTATTCATACAATATGATTATTATTTTTCCCCCGTTTTATTTGCACAAAACTGTGACAAAGGTTTTCTCTATTGAGACTACTACTATATTACAGAGTGTGTGTACATGATGATGACATGAGGGCGATGACGGTTCATGTTGTGAACATAATGCTTTTTATTGTGAGTAAAATGAATAGATGACACGTGTACCAATGGTGGAACGAGAAGCCTGAAAGAGGAAAAGAGAGAAACTCACTCAGAGAGAGAGAGAGAGAGAGAGAGAGTAAAATGGTATTGTGTATTAACAAAAAAACTAACTATCAAAAAGGAAATAATATCTCTAAGCTTACGACGACGACGAGCTTGACGACGATAGTCACAATGGTACATAGGTATATAATAATAATAAACATATTGTGTATACCTGCCCCTAAAAAAAGCTCGTTTTTGATAGGTTTTGGGTACGTGGTGATTGTGTGTGTGTGTGCTGTATATTATATTCTTGGCTGCTGCGTGTGTGGTGATGATGTGATCAAACGCTCGAAGGGAGTATTGCTATTCTTTGAGCTCTTCTAGTAGTTAAGCCGTGCCACTATTTTTTCGCTGGGTGACTACAAAAGGGCATAAAAATGTAACATGAAGTTTACGAAATACTCGTATATGTAATATGCAGGATATCAAAGAAAAAAAAACAGAATCCGAAAGAAAAAAACAAATTTGGTTTTTTGTTCTATTAGTAGAAAGAGAAAGAGAAGTCACATCGGTAATAAAAGAATCCCTGAGGACTATTAGGTTTTTTTTTCTCCTTGTCCCGCTTGGTTATGCCTCTCTTTTTGCAGTACTTCACGACTTACTTTAGTCACTGTCGTCATGTCAAAACTCGCGACTATCGCTACATGATAATAACAACAGTATGTTTGATGATGACAAATGGCAAAAGCCTGCTTCTCTCTTCCTTTCTCTTTGTAAATAGGCGGTTTACAAGAAAGAAAAGTCTATAGAGACATTTTTTAAAGGAAAATAAGTCTCGAAAAAGATCACATATATGAAGTAGGTATTATTATTATTATTATTGGAATTGGTGCTTTTTAGCCAATGCAATTACATGGGGCGTGTACTTGCTTGCCCAGGTACCTTACACAGTTATATTGTTAATAAACCGGTATTCTCCGTATATAGACCATTTTGTAGTTTATGTCTTATTGTTACTATTATTATTATTTAGGGCATTATTTAGGAAGGATATGATTACCATGTATGGGTTTCGTGAATGTTTCTTCATGCGTATTTCAATTCAGGGTATCAAATGATGTGAGTTGACGGGTTCATCTGTGCACTGACGATAAACAGGAAAAGAATACAGACATCTAGAGAGAGAGAGAGAGAGAGAGAGAAAAATGTATGTTTTATGTTTCGAGTAGCTAGTTAGTTACTACTTTAGAGTTCCACATACGTATATATGTGTATACACATTTAATGTAGTTACGTTTTCCATTAGACCTAAATATTTTCCCTACTAATTCAATCAAAACACCCAGAAAGCGTTCCATAGACGCGATCTACTGCGGAAAATAAAGGAGAATATCAGCACTTTTTCTCTTTATCCATTACCATCTGATCACCACCTGAGGACATGAAATTCCCAAGCCCTTCTCTCTCTCTCTCTCTCTCTCGCTCTGAATCGTTTTACTTACAGTAACACAAACAACAACACACTATTTGGTCCAATTACACCAAAGTGCTTTCTAAAATTGCTTTAGTGACACACAACAAAAAGAAAGAAGCGACAAGTTGTGTAAGCCACTCCAGCCACGGCAAAGGCCCTAAAGTCCAGATACTGTAGCCAAAATTGCGATGATGGTCGTCTTGAGATTTTCCGCTAAAAAGTAACTGAAAGAATAAATACTCCAAGTGCTCCCACAAAGAGTACTAGTCAAGAAGTTACTATAATGTTATTAGGTAGTTGCACTTAAAGTCGATGGTGTTCCCCTCTTGAAATTCACCCACACCACCATCTCCATCATCGTTTTCCTCTTTAAAAGTGTCAAACCAGTGACACTGAAACCGTAATGTACACGACGACATCCATTTACAAAAACGACAAAGCGTAAATTATAGCATATAAACACACACACGCTTCGATCTGTATATAGATATATACACGATCGGTGTGCATCTGTGCGTGTGTATATCCCCTTTCAAACTTGGGATTTCCCACTTATTAAGATGGACAGTAGTCGGAAGGCTTGGAAGTGTCCTCGTCGTACAAGGAAGAAAAAGTTGGAAATTTTTTTTAACGAGTTTTACTTTTTTTTATTGAACCGTTAAAACTCAAATTATATCCGGGTTTGAAACAAGTAGGCAGAGTATCTATCTATCCACCGTATCTATTACATCTATGCACGCTGTGACTGTGAAAATTAATTTAGTGCGGGTGCGGCCATGAAAAACAGTATGACATCTCGTGTACACTCTCTACCGCTCGCCGTTTTACTTGAAATATGCAAACATTTATGAACGTGGTACACCCCACCGAAAAGATTAATTGTCGTTTTATTTCGCTTTTTATTTCATCTGTACATTCGTTATGTCCTCATTCGCGATTTTTAAAATCTCATCATTCTCAGTTACAAATCATTTAAATTGACAGCGTTATATGGTAGTAAGATGACAAATTTTACATTATCAAACGATATACGCAGAAACCTATCACATCCCCTCTTGCTCCCGTCATCATCTTAAGCGTTATTATTACTTTTTGGGTGATAAAAAAAACTCGCAAGCGTAAATTACGCCATTTAAAACTGCAATGATGATCGTGTCAGTACAGCTGTGCTGTACGTACGTACTACGTGTATATATATCCGCGTATAAGTTTCCTTCTCTGCTGGTAGTTACACGGGAAGTGCTTCAATACTATATGCCGTCATCCTTGAGATCTTGTCGTCATCACACAGGCAAAAATGACGACGACGATGATGATCAGTAGTATGTATCTGGGCGCACGAGTAGAAGAAAATGTTATTATTACCTACCATCGTAGTCGTCGTCACAACCGTGAACCGTTGCCATTTTTATTATAACTGATATTCTACCACCGCCACCACTGCTGCTGCGTGCTGCCGCTGTACTTGCTACTACTTGTGCATGTTTCTATGAGTCTCTCTCTCTCTCTCTCTCTTTTTGACTTTGGAAAACACTCGCAATCAGAGAGAAGAAAGTGGGAGAGTGAAGATTTCCATCCCCATGTGTTCTTACTCACGACGAAAGAATAACCAAAGGAAAAATACGTTTGGCTGTGATTGCAAATCCTTTATATTATTATGTGGAGTTGAAAAGTTGAGTATTTTTTTAGCGAAGACAGAGAGATGACCTAATAAGAAGCTGGGAGCAAAGAAACAGAAATTTCTTTTACTATTGAACTCCACCGTCATTTACCAGCGTCAATGCGTATTTCATTTTGAAGTCAATTTCAGTTGACATTTAACAATGTTTGTAGACAAGCTGATGCCGGCTTTTTAAATTAAACGAGATTGTCTAGTCAATAGAAGGAAATGTGTGTATATATAATATGCTACATGAAGCGTTGCCGAATAGAGTATAGAGAGATATTTTCTCCTTTCGGATATTTTATTCTTCTCAGCAGGAGAGCAGTTACTACCAGTTTGGCTTTTAACTTTCAATTGCTCCTAAATTAAGTTAAAATTAGTCATTTCGTATTCTGCAGAGATGACAGCGTTTTCGCGCTCGTGAACAGCATCTACAAAAGAAAATCCAAGATGAAACGAAAAGAAGTCAAACTTTTTGAACAACTGTGTGCGGCTGGTGGTGGTTGATCGTCATCCTTGTCGTCTTTTTACTTCATTTTCTGTAGTTGCCCCGTATTTTGAGGACTACACCGCGGTACAACCACACAATGGATTGTAGAGAGAGAGTAGTAGTATATTAATAATGATCTGTTGTAAAGGCCATTCCGCCACCACTACCACAACTTTAGAAGGTCACCCACTGTATTCTCAACTTTTAAATAGCGTAATCATAATGCGATAATAGGAATAGTAATGATAATAATACTAAAATTAATTAAAATGGGAAAAACACACGTGCAACTAGCAGAAAGGAACCAGAACGACAAACTGTGAACATTGGGTCGACTCCTTCATTTTTTAACAGGAAAGAAAAAAAGTTTTCCGGAACCACAGCCACATCGACATGCCACCATAATCAAGACCAGCTGCCCCCTTTTTCTTACTCTCCTCTTCCCCCGTATTGCAAACTAACCTTTCTTCTGTTTCGTTCTTACCGTTATAGGTATGTACCGTACAAGTACAAAATGCTCGTTTTACATTTGCTGGCGGCATGACATGTTTAAAAAAGAGATTCCATTTCTCGGCGACCACACCGTCATCGTCGTAACAGCAATACCGCAGAGAGGCACCCAAAGTCTGCCAGTGGAGAGGCGACAAGTCCATATAAAATATTACGTTATCATTCTGTTTCTCCTCAGTGTACGGGTAACAGTTTATATCAGCAATAAGTTCACATGATACACTTGTGGCCGTACCAAAAATCTCAAGTGGATGTAATTTGTGGATAGCAATTTTATATTTGTAATATTGTGTTACACAGTGGAAAGAAAGATGTTACATATACCACATTTAAGAGAGGAGTCAAGCATCCTCCTCCTCATCGGCGTCATCCTCATCATCCTCTCGAGCTCAAGTCAAGAGATGATGCTGACGACGATGACGATGATGTTGATCATCCTCCTGAATAATAGCCGTCGTATGCCGATGCCATATAATTTGCTTATACATATATATTTATACACTTCCTCGCAGGAAAAAGTAGAAGAATAAAAGATGAGGAGGATGATCTCTTCTCTTCTTTCTCGTTTAAAAAATGAGTTTTACATCTCTTTTCGCCATTACGCTGCGCTGCTGAGGAGGCAAAGTAGGGAGTGGGGAATAGAGAGACAGAAAGAGAGAGAGAGGGGGGGATAGAGAGAGAGAGTACACACATCTGAATGATGTTGTGTGTGTATAAATGCAAAAGAGAGTCTTCTTTATTTTTAGGATGCTTTCATGTATTTTTAAAACATGCCAAAAGTTATTTCGAGTCAACCACATGAAAAAACACACGGACGTGTCGTGCCATTGCCATATACTAGTGGTGGGCCTACGAGCAAGTACTTACGTAAGTTGAGTTGCAGACAAAAAATACACACACACACTAATAGAAAGAGAGAACAACTGTTCCCCTCTTGAGAAAAATAATATCATTCTCTTTTCTTATTCCTCCTCCTCCTCTTTGCTTGCACATAACAAGAAAACTCTATCGTGATACAAGAGAAAGACAGAGAGAGAGAGAGAGGAAGAGATGCAGATATTCAAGCACTACAACCAACACTAGCAAAACACTCCCACATTTTTTATGGTTTTACAACCCGTATTTGCGGAGAGTGGAATGCAATGTATTATTTTTCGTATCGTCGGCGTGTCTCCCTAACTCTCTTTTATTACGACACACACGAATAAATTTTTTTTCGGAGAAATAATAATATTTTCCAACTCGAACACGGCAGGAAGCCAGACTGATATTTATTTCCTTGTAAATTAAGATAAAGTTGTAAGGAACGTCTAAAAATGGGAGTAGGATGTAGGCATTAGGATGTTTATTTTGGATATTATTTGAAATTTCGCGGTTCAAGTCTAATTACAGAGCGGGCAGTAGCCAGCAATAAAATAAAGGTTAATAATAATAAGATGCGAGAGAGAGAGAGAGAGAGACGAGGGACGTAGAGAAAAGTTTATTTTAAGAAGCAGAGATTATGTTGTTGAACGACAAATAAGCCAACAACAGAAATAAGCCACAACGTAAGCAGCCGTCCAGGTCCGCTCGCGTTCTCAGAAGTAACGCCGTCAGAAAAAAGAGAGAATCAACAAAAGTAAACCCAAAAAGACACAAGTAATACCACTTTCTTTATTCCCTACAATAACAAACAACAACAGGAAGGAAGAATACACAAAGAAAAAAATTGATGATGATTCAGTTTCTTTCCTGTGCCTTTCCTTTCTTTGTCATTCTTGACTGGACTGCCAAGAAAAATGTTGGCTTGCTGGCTCAGTTGAGTGGAAAGAAAAAAAGAAAAATTATGATAAAGCACAGATGATGAAAGATGGCAAAACACCCATACATACACACACATGTACATACATTCATTCCCACTACCATTATACTTTTACAAGCATTCCTTAAGGTAGTTTGGTTCCCCCTTTTTTCACTGCTCGCCTCCTGACCAACAGGACCGAGTCGGGAGTACCTCTGTTTTTTTACAACATTGAGGATGAGTCTGATTATTACTATAACTGCCATCAAACCTCTATTATTTCCCCAAGACACCACAAAATTCACACATACACACTTTACTTTTCCTCAGTGCCAGGGAAAAGTTACATGAGGCATGTAAAAAAAACCAAGCACAGGAACAACTATCATCATTATCGTTATCATCCTCAAACAAGACAAGATTTCAACTTATTCACAATCATCATCATACATGTTAGTGGTGCTCATGATCAGCATCAAAAATTCAAGGGAGCACACACTCTCCCCGCCGCCATCATCATCATTCAGTCTACTGTGAAAAATAGCGAGACAATAGGGCATATGGTTATGTGGGTACACACACACACACACGCTCGCTATATATTATTATACAAACAACTAGTAATATTTTCATTCCTTTGGCTTTCGCCTCTCTTCAGAAAATGAAAGCACTTCTGCTTGCTCATCTCTACTTTCCCGTTTATTTCAAACTAGTTGTACAAAATGTAGATAAATTTAGTTTCTGCGGAGGGAGGAAATTGTAGGGGAATACGTAATAATACGTGTGCGCTAAACATATGAGGGAACAGTAACATAGATGCTTGTCAAGGGGTTTCAAGGGGAGAATGAGAAAGAGAGAGAGAGAGAGAGAGAGAGAAGAAAAAAAGGAAACAAGAAAGAGAGAGAGAGAGTGGAGGATGATGATGATGATGATGATGACGGCGACGATGATGATGGTGGTATCATGTCGAGGTCGATACAAACCCTGAGAAATAATTCTAGCAGCCAGCGAAGCGATGTCCTCCCTTGAAGGGAACAAGATGATGTTGAAGAAGGAGAGAAGAAGATGGGGAAAATAGAAGACGAAGAAGCGCTTGACATGCATGCCATACCAAGAGACCACCAACCGTTAAGAATGTGTACATTTTTTGGAAGATAACGATTTGTTGCCTATCTGTAAACACACACGTACCGAAAAAAAGCATGACAGGGTAGGACGACGACGAGGAGGACACGAGAAATAGGATGCTTGTGTTATTATTATTTTTTGCAGCAATTTTTAGTGGTAACCTTCAGCAGGCCAAAGGAAGGAAAAATGTATTTTTAAAAAAGGGGAAAAAACCAAGCTGTATACATGTTTAGAGATTTATATTCGTTTCTATCGCTTTTTATCCCTTCACTGTTTTAGTGAGGCAGCCCTGGCTCCAATGACGACGATGATGATCAGGAGGGTTGCTGCTGCTCTTAAGACATATACTACATGAAAGTACCCATAATAATATCCGCCGCACAGCATCATGTGTGTGTAAGTGTAATACAGCCAAACGATTTTAAAGACATTGGAGTGAAGTAGCCGTGTAGTGGTGGCAGCAGGAGCAGCGGCAATTGTAGCATCATCATGATCATCTTTCACTCTCTCGCTCTCTTTCTCTTGCCAAAAAGAAAGTAGGAAAGCAGCAGCGAGAGAAAAGTGAAAGTAGTACCCAACATCTCTACCGCTCTGTTACCAAGAGGGAGAAAGAGAAAAAAGAGTGCCTGCTACCAACCCAACAGGATCGTCGTCAGCCTTCCCAACCAACCCGTTTCCTTTCTCCATCTCTCTTTCTCTCTCTCTCTCTCTCTCTCTCTTTCGCTATCTCCCATTTTGTTCTTTCATGCATATATAAACCTTATAATACGTATAAAAACAAGCCTGTGATGGGGATAGTAGCGAGCAGCGAGTAAAATGATGAGCAACGCACGGCGTATAATATTATGGCATCTAAGTAAAAGACGGAGAAAAAAGAGAGAAAAAATCTTTTCTCCAGAAAAGCAGAAACTACTACCAGTAACAAAAGCCAAGAAAGGGAGAAAGAGAGAGAGAGAAAAATGTACTTTTTTCTCGGCGCTTCTGTCTGTGGGTAAAAATCATGAGGAGGGTTACGACTGCAACTAGGCTACCAGCTTTTCTTTCGTTGTGCTCACGATGATGATGACGATGATGATGCTTCGCCAGCCATGCAATAGTACTCTTTCTGCTTGTAGTGCTGCCACCACTGCTGATGCTCTGTTTAAACTTAAATGTCAAATGCCACGGCAGCTCGTAGGTAGTCTAATGGTAGATCTGGCATGTTTGTACCAAAAGAAAGAGAGAATCTTTCTCTCTCGTTCGCTCACAGCGAATCTCGATGTTCCTTCAGAGGTTCAGTGTGGAATAAATGCCTATTTACAAAGAGATGAGTGTGTGTTTGTGTGTGTGAATGAGCATTCGTATTATGTATGTATACCTACATTTCCATAGAAAATGCAGAATATTATTGTCATTATTATGACAGAGTGAGGAGGACGACGACGATGATGATCACAATATTATATTCTCGCCCAAATAATATCAACAGTGGTGTAAATGATGTGGTATTTTTGGTGGCACCACCAGCACTAAAATTAATATAGGTACACGTACCTACCTATCTCATTTCATTTTCTCTCAGGGAGGAAAGTGATTGGAAAGAAAGAAAATTTTGTGTGATATCTTTGAACAACTTGCCGTGAAAAATATTGCTTTTTCTAGTCATCCTGAAAATTCCCACAATCCTGCCACCGTCACAATCATAGAATTCTTGGGTACCCCTACTTGATCTCCGTAGGGGTCTTCTGGTTCAATATCTGCACCTTTAAAATCTAAATAGTTACGACTGGTAGCATTCTTTCACAATCTCGGAAGGAGCTCGCTCACACGTATATCTATTATTAAAATCTCCCTTTAAGTATATGTAAGTACGTATTCAACTTTTCTCCTTGGGAAATCTTTACAATTTTTCCCTTTGATGCAGCAGCTAACAGATTACCCTCTGTAGTAAATGGGGAAACCCTGAATCTGGCCCTGACAAGGTGGAAATATTGCCACAAGAGAGAAATATCAAAAATAATTTTTCCTGACAAGAAGAAACTTGATTTTAGAGGTAAATCCTCTCTCTCTTCCTCAGTCTGTTTTCCTCAGTGAGTTTTATTTTTCGCCTCGCAATCCGAAATTATTGTACCCTGTATTTCTATTTCATTTACACACATACAAATACGTGCATATGCAATGTCATATTTTTATATTTACATGCATCCCCGTACTCGTCGTAGTTTGCCAGTATTCATCAAGCGTGTCTGGCTGCTTCTACGACGGCTGATGCTGGCGCAACTACTACTACTATATAGTTCCATAGTCGTTGTGGTAGTGGTGAGAGAACAAGGACACAGAACGACTTTCACCTCATTTGTCATTCCATGCACGACATTACTTTATCTGCCGTGCTTTCTCCCTCGGCTTCCCCTTACAACCAGCTTGGAAAAGGTTGTGTGAGAGTATGTGCGGCTGGTTGCCTCGTATTATAAATTTTTATCTTGGACAAGAAGCGATGGAGCAGAGCAATATCTATGTGTGTAAACCTGGAATACTTTTCTCACATTGCTGTTTCACGACGACCTCACAATTCCAGGTCAGCTCCAATTCCGTTCCCAAAGAGACATCAGTGTGCACACACTTACATGCCGTGGCTGGCTGCTGCCCGATATAATGTATTAAGATGATCACGATGGTTGATGGGGTGTGGTGGGTTTTTTAATAACTGTATACACTAACCTCACCCCAACACAATTTTCCCCCATTTTACCAGTATCGACCATTGAAAAAAATGGTTCCTTATCCTTTTCTCTCTTAAGGACACCGAGCAAACCAGTCTGATAATCGTTTTCCTTCCCTTTTCCTTAAATCACCAATTTATTGTCATTCCTATCATCCTCGTCATTACCTTGTATTCTTGGTGGGTGCCATTAAATATGTAAACTCTACATATTGAATTACTCAAAAATGATGTACTACATGATATAGAATACATTGTACAGGATACTCCGTACAAAAACATATAAATTGCCGCTCCTATAGTTTTATACAGAGAGACACACTTAAAAGGCAGCCGCTTTTCCGTAACCGGGTGAACGTGAGAGCCCAAGCTGGTGTAACTGATCTTGCCTACTGTCATTTCAAACCAAAAACGGTCACATGAAACCATCACCAACACCAGAAGCACTACCACTAGAAAAATATCGGCTCTGCTTTTACCTTCTCCTTGTTTTAGCCTGTAGTAGTTTCAAAATGAAAAACATTTTCTCCTTTCAGACGAGAAACTTGAACTTTTTTTGAAACGGTAAGGAAAATGAAGAAACTTATTGGAGCTGACAGTATGTAGAAGGAAAGGGATTTAATAGTGCAGAGGTGGAAAACCACACAAACGAGCCCAACATATCTTTCTTTTTTTTACCGTCGTTTTTCCCTGATAAATACGAAGGAAGAAAAACTTGCATGAAACCCCCTACATTTTCCTCCCTACAGTTCACCTCTTCTAATGGAAAAGTGAAAAAGACAGGCAAGCAAATAACAAGACCTTTCTTAAAGGAAAAAAAGAGAAAATAAAACTTTTCTTTCTCCCGAAAAAAAAAACTTTAACTTTCTTTTAGAGTTTGATTTTATTGCATCAGTACCTATTTTGCTACTACTAACGAGTGTACAACTGTGTGAGGAGTGTGTACGTACAATGCCCATTCAGATTCTCCAGTGTTTTCTCAACTTTAATTTGAAAATCATAGTTATCTCACAGCCCTTCTTCTTCTTTTCTCTTTCATATGCATACACGACTTTTGTTTTACTACAGACACACAGAGGAAAAAAGTTTTCCTTTGCTTTTGGGACTTTGTGTTTAAAATATTTTCTCTTTTTCTTCTTCATCTCTTTTTGTTCCATTTTTAAACAGAGGAAATCTCGGTTTATTTTCTTTAGATCCCATTTTTCTTTCTAAATATCATCAAATTTCAGATAAACAACAAAAATACATGGCAAGCTTTCCAAGAGAAAACCCGTGAGAAAAAACTGTTTACAGAAAACTAAAAAAGGAGCCAGATTTCCTTTTTTTGCTGGTGTGTGAGACTTTAAACATGTGTGTGACGGTGAAGTACACGTCGTCGTTAGTTTCTAGCATTTACTATTTAACTTCATCATCATCATCATCATCATCGTCACCGCAACGCAAAAGAACAACACGTTCTCGGCACTGCTGCCAAACAAGCGATAGACTATAAGTCAAAGGATGACGACAGCACCGAGTTCCATTAAAAGTAGGTCAAATCATCATAACTCATCATCCTCATCATCACACACCAACTTTTTTCTTGTTTATTATTATTAGTTATGTACTTCCTGCAAAGCCTCGCTCCTTCTTTCTCTCGCTCTACGTTTCTCCTTTCTTTTCTCCCGTACCATTTTTTGTTTGAAGGATTTATTGGAAAAAGTCCGGAAAGTATAAAGGTTACGAAATACCTAAACAGTCGAACACCACTAGAAAGCGATGATGACGACCATCACCCTAGACGGTTTGGATTGCGAGAGACCACATTTTAAAAAGGCACAAATATCCACTTATACGCTCTCTTTCTCTCTCTCTCTTGCACACAACAACGCATTCTCCTCGCACCTTTGGCATTACTCTATTTCTATTTCACAACCAACATTCCCTCATCACTCTTTGTAGTAAAGCCAACCGTGATAGGTTTTTCCAGAACGTTTCCTTTCCCATTTGCGTTTCTCTCTCTCTCTCTCTCTCTCTTCGAGTGGCAGGATGGCATTGAAAACCCATGTATTATACATTCCATTGCATTTATACTACAGACGATGACGCTATCGAAGTGGTTTTAGTGTGCATCATCATCGCCTCTACCACCGCCACCACCATCATCATCACCACTCGATTCCTTCATACTTCTGTTGCTACATATCCTGCTACGTACATATAAATCATGTGTGTATGTGATATACTCCGCGAATGGAAGACAGGAAAGGGAAAAACGAGTGAGATAATAAATTTTCTTTTTCTGTATAGAGACCTTTTCTCAAGAGCGGTGGTGGTGGTGGTAGAGAGTCTGTTATTGTAATAAGTTTACAAGGAGAATAAAAGGAGAAAAGGAATGACGTCATGGAAGTCATCATGTGCGACAAGCAAGGGGAACATTGACGTCATTGGTCGGTCGGTTTTGTAGCAGCAGTAGCAGCAATAGTAATGGCGTTAGAAAACTTTTGCATAGAACGCCTCTCTGTGTGTGTATGTGTATGTGTGTGCTTATGTCTATATAGGAGAAATGGATGACGACGATGAAGATGATGCGATGCATGTGATGCGATATATGTGTGTACGAATAATAAATAAGAGCAGAGCTACATATATACACCAGTAGTGATATAATATGCTTAAAGGATGATGAAATGTATGTTCGTTTCTCTGGTATAAGCAGGCGAGTCCTCTGCCGTATTAAAAACTCATATCACCCATCTCTTTCGCCAATGATGACGACTGCAGGAACTGCTGCTACTATGTTCCCTGTAGTCTTGTATACTTTTCTCTTAAATGTACATGCATAAGTAGTTAATATAAGGGACAGAGAGAAGGAAAATGGTATTAGTAATGGGTATAGTAATAGCTACGATAAAACATAAAAACTCCATTCTTCTCCTGTCCTTTCTATTTTTGTTCTCTCTCTCTCTCTCTCTCGCTCTTTTTCTCTCTCTTTCTCCCTTCCCTTGGTTGTACAAAGCGGTAGTATTCTTTTGCTTTGAAGTGTACCACTTATGTGTGCAGGTATGTAGAATAATTTTGAAAATTGTATTGAAATCGCATTAAGAAGGAACGAGTCCCCCTCTACTTACACCAGCAGCGTTCTCTTAAGAAGGATCATCTATTTTATTCCAAGAAGCAATATGAAATGCATATTTTCTGCATATTAACAAGATGTGTTGTATGTACAGGGTCTTTCTTCGGAAGAGAGGAAGAGCAATAAGTTGTAGTGGTGGTGGTGGTGGTGGTATTGTGTATAAAATGGCAAAAGTTTTCCCTCAAAGTTGATGGTATAGTGTTGTCGGTGGTGGTGGTGGTGGCGGCGGCTGCTAAGCCGGCTTAAGAACACGCTATAACTTTGCTTTTGCACGATGGGAAGGAAGAGCAAGCGAGAAAGAAGGGGATATAGAGATATAGACGACAGGAAAATATAGTCTGACTCTTTCGGTCTCTCTCTCTCTCTTTTCTCTCTCACTCTCTTTGCTGCTGCTGCCTTTTTTCTGCTGAAGATGATATTGAGGGCAGTCATGCGCTTATTGCATGCCATGCTAAAAGTGCTGCTTGGTAATGCTGCTGCTGCTGCTTTGCAAAATCCGAAAGAGACCGATTTCAGCACCGTCGCCGCCGTTAGGATGATGGTCGTGAGCTGGTGGTGGTGGTGATGATGATGATGATGATGTAAGGATACCCCAGCAGCATTGAAAAAGGCATATTGTACAGGGTTATAGAGAGGTAAGGATATAGACTTTAGTGATATAATTTTATACGGTGGAGAAAATAACTGTTTTTACAGTACTGCTAGCAGTGTGGCAGCGGTAGGGACGACGACGACGTTGGCGATGATGATCGTTTTACATTGGCATTGACACAGTGAGTATTTTGTACAAAAAGTTGCAAAAGTGGTGTAGCACTAGCCATCGCCATGTGTGTACTGGTGGCGGTAGTAGCAGTGGATTTCCAGATGGAAAAGAAAAAAAAGTTGAGCAGTATACAAGGGAGAACGAAAGAGGAAGCAAAATTACGACAAGTAGATAACTGTACACTAAAACATGCATGGATAGTAGTGTTGTGTGTAGGTGCAACATAAATACGTCTCTCTCTCTCTACCCTGTTCTGGTAGGGTATTTTGTATTTTATGATGCTGCTGCCTACTGCTGAGCTTAGCAAGTTTTAACGTTTATTTTTTTGCGGGAACATATAGACAGGAGATAAGAAAAAGACGATACTTTTCGGTAAAAATGTTATTCTAACTGGGTAGAGTTTTCTTTTCTTTGCAAATTTATTGGGGGATTGAGAGAGAAAGACAGGAAAATACGGAGTAGGTGGTGGGGGCTTGAGAAAGGAATGCAAATGTTAATGATGTAAAAAATGAACTGTTTCATGCAGAAAGATATTTCAAATGAGTAATTTTCTCGTTCACTGAAATGCTCGGAATTTCCTCTTTTTTTCTTGTTTAGTTTATTTATTTACTAAACTGCCTACTGCTTACTACGTGCACGCTATTTAGTCACTAGATTTCTTGCAAGTGCTACTGGGAGAGAGGGCGACATCGAGAAAAGAGAACCCCGCACCAGAAGACAGTGGACTAGTAGCAGAGAGGTGAGAAATGAGAGGAAAGAAGAAAAGGCAGCGGAAGTACGTTATGGATCATGTTGTGCCATCTGCATCTGCTTACTTGCTTCACTCTCAGTTTAAGAGTGTCTGTCGGCGGACACGAGCAAAAAGCACGAGGAGTGAAGTAGTCGTCGTAAGTGATATGCTCCCCCATCTCTCTCTATATATATCTTTGCTTCACAGGAATTTCCGATGAATTACATTGTACACAACGACAATGGAAGAAAACGTCAGTAGAAAGACGACTACCTCCTTTATTTTAAAAAATAATCTTTTTAGATAAACTCTCCACAAAAGAAAAATATTATGCCTGTCCCTGAATAAAAGGAAACTGACAAAGAGAAATGATAATTTAATGTTAATGGTGTTCCAGCCGCGGCTGTAAGAGAATTATTTTTTAGTGTTATCATCAATTATTTTTTTAAATGGAGGACACGCGTTTAAAACCGCGTCTTCGAGTGCCTAACAACTCCCGTTTTGTACAAGGTTACACTCTGTTATGGACGAAAGTATTGTCATTATTCGGAAGAAAGTTTGCAGGGAACGGTATTCCGCCAAGAAAAATTAGCAACAAAGTACAAAGAATAAGAATAATAATAATTAAAAAGTAGTATTTAATGCAGAAGCACGACCTACAAACTTACTCTCTCCCTCTTTCCCTCTCTTTCTCTCTTCCATTCTTGAATTTTTTTTTGTCTTGTGTTCTTATTCATTTGCACACTGAGAGTGAGAGCTTTTATCCGTGGCAAGGGCTGTGCATTTTATATTTTCTCCAAAAGTTCACTAATCTACGCGAAAATCAGCAGGGAGAGCGAAGAACATCTTATTCAGCCCTGGTCCCATTGCTAGCGTACTTTCACTCTGCTGTTGCTTCACAACAGCACAAAATAATGGCATTCTTTCTTGTTGAGTGAATGGTGGAAGGGAAAGAGCGTGGACAAGGGATTAGCGATAAATCGCCTTTATGGCGGAGACTATATAAAAACATCATTTTCGTTTTCTCCTTCATAACCAAACTGTAAACTTGCATTTTATCCATCCATCTAGGAACATCTGAAATGTTTATCAAAGGACACGAACATATGCTCTTTTGCATAACGACGACGACGATGGTCGCATCTTCTTAACTATATTACCACTCTGTGCATTAGTATAAACTATCCTTTTCCCATTAAAACTCCCTATTTTCCTGCCGTTAAGCTAGCTGTATAGCTGCTGTATATTTCACCAGCAAGGCATATCCCCTCTCTCTCTCTCTCTCGCGCGTCTCCTCCGAAAAAAAGACGAAAAACTCTCCAGACCAGAGACACTCCTGAGACGACGGTTACTCGGTGTTTTCTCCTCCCTGGAAAAGCAAAGCTTTTAGAAAGTGGAGACGAAGAGGGAAAAAAGCTTAATGGACACACATTTTCAGCTCTGTTTTCTCTTTTCTTTTCTCTTCCTCCGCCTTTCCAGCCATTTCACCCGTCTCCATCGTCATCATTATTGCCACCAACAGCTTAATAATAGCCTCGCTTATCATTATTACTTTATCACTAATACCGTCCTCATAAATGCATCTTTAGTGCTGTATCCGCCTGTCCCTCCTAATGAAATCGGGATCACGTCAACAACGAAAAAATGGCTCCCCTCCTATACATCTCTTCGTGTTCACATTCTTCCTACAAAAGAAAGCGGTGGCTTACGCAAAGTGGGAAAATGCTTATCGTCCTCCCAAAAATCCGGCTTCATTTACGTTTTTTTACGTTCCAAGGCCATATTTTTATTTTTATCAGAAGTTACACGGCGGTCCGCGCTGGCTAATAAAAGCTTTTTCTGTAGCAGCAGGGCTGGCTATTTTTACTTCCAAAAGAGCTATTATTGTTGCATTGTTGTGAGGATAATGTATGCAGCCGTGATAACGTACACTACTACGTGTTCCTCCGTATAGAGGAACATTCCCTACATCCAGCAGTAGAGTCAACAGTGCACAAGGACATGTACACAACAGACGAGAAGTTCACAGAGGAAGTGGGATTTACTTGACCATATATTTACTTGGCTGTAGCTCGTCATTTTTTTTGCTCCAACCAACTTTGACTCTCACTCATACTCAATTGCAGCAAGTCAGAAGAGGACAGAGAGAGAGGCAGAGGTAAGGTTGAAAAGTAAACAGCGGACAGTACTACCATAAAGAGAACATATTAATGTGTACACAACCTGCAAAACTTCATTTCAACTCCCAACCATATATTTTCTCATTACAGCAGCACGTCGTGGTGTGCTGCAGAGGAAAAGTGAGAAAATCTGCAAAGCAATAAAAAAGTAATTTTTTTTCTTTTAATTTTTCACATATGCAAGATATGTAAGAGATGCTGGGATAAATATCGTTTAACGGAGCAGCGAGTGTATTTTGAAAAGGATGGAAAGCTTTGGATTATCCCTACTACAGCTCCGTCGAACAAAAGGGGGATATAAGATGATGGTAGGTGGGTATTAGAGGAAAATTTCTTTTTAGAATTACAAAACCAGAGTAAAGGCGTCTCATTTCATTTTTTTTCACCTTCCCTCATCTCCTCTCAACTTGTTATTTTCGTTTTGACTATTTGCCACCGTAAACCAGCAAACCATATAGTTTTTTATATGTTGCAGAGTGCGAGTGAGAATGTGTGTAATTTAAAAATACAACATGTTCGACCCCGTGTTTATTGTACGTTGTACTTACTGCTCACTCCACTCACTTCCATTCCAGTAGGAGCCACGGCAGTCCCATCAACTGTTTAGCTTTAGGCAAACAATACAATATGGCAAAAAGTGTACATGAGTGGGAAGACCTTGGATTTTGTACGTGTGGTGGATGGATGGGATCGTCGTCGTCGTCGTCGTCTTCAAGATAAATACAAACTCTCTTACAACTACTGTAGCCAAAACCAACAGAATGTGTGTGTGCCTTTATTCGCCGTTACAAGTCCAGTGCATTTGAAAGGGAGAGAGAGAGAGAAAGAGCAAAGTCATCGTAGGGTTTTCCATACAAAAAGCGAAACTTTTTTTTATCCGTTTCCTACAACTGCTGGACGAGAGTAGCAATAACACCATGTAAAGACATACATTACTACAACAGCTTTAGTTTTTTTGGGGGACAAGGAAATTTCAATTCAGTCAAATGAATGGATAATTCCTACGACAATATATTTCCAGCTCAACACATACTACCTAATACTAAACTCTAGCCACAAAAAAGTAGCGTATTACTACCACATGGAGTGAGTTTGCTTTTTATTCTCTATCGGTTATTCTGCCGGGTTTTTAGTGTTTCTCTTTTTTATAGTAGTGCTTACTAACCATCATCATCATCAGTAGTAGTAGCAGCAGCAGCACTAGTACCAACAACATATCTAGGCACTTTTGCAACCACTTCTTTCTTGCGCTCCCTTTTAAAGAAAATACAATTTTGTTCTTGCTGGGCAGAGACAACGGAAAAGGAGCTCTAAAAAGGATCACAAAATGGTATTACATAAATATCTGTATAAATATCACATGTGTGGGGGTTATGCCTATATATACGTATTTATGTGTCATGTTGCAATTTTTGTCGTTTTTTTCTCTCTCGCTCGCCCTCCCTCCATCCACTTTTCTCGGTGCTGTTTGCATAAATATTACAAG
>JAHZNE010003129.1:0-10568 GCA_027744055.1 Callyntrura sp. NNG-2020
CGGGATCAGTTGACTTCAGGGATGTGCAGGTGGGATAAGTTGATTTCAGGGATGGGCAGGTGGGGTCAGTTGACTTCAGGGATGGGCAGGTGGGGTCGAGGAAATGCACAGAAGTTTTTTATCTCACGTGCTTACATGGCTTGTTTATTTATTCATTGTATTTATCGAATAGAAAAAAAATTCGTTCCGTACTTACTTTGTTTATAAATTGCAGAAATGTCGATTCTTTTTAAATAAATTAATTCTGATTAAACATTAATGTTGGGGTCAAAGGTCAAAGGACCCAACAATGAGTCATTCTAATCACTATAAATGCTCTGCATCATAATAATATTATAGAAGGTTATGTATATTATACATTTAACTCTGGCAAAATCTCCTTCTATAGAAGGAATCATTTGCCTTCCAATATCAAAGTTTCACGGCGATATGAAACAGACCTATTATATATACTATATGTAAATGTAATGCAGAACCGGTATTACCTGACCACGCTGCTACAACCACAAGTGCATATAACTAAAACTACTAACAAGTAAAACCACGCGGTCGACAAATCAAGGCCAATTAAACAAGCCCAAGGACAAATTACACACTCTCCATGAATTCACAAGTACTGGTTGTACGATTGTTTTTTGTGGGAACTGACCATCTGTCTCCATTACAAGACAAATGCACTACATAGGATAGCTGGTGGCATTGAGGGAATTTGCTGGAGCGTAGACACACAGACCGCGGTTGTCAATGTCATAAAAACTAGTTTGTGGTATAATGGAATTCAAAGTTGAATATAATTATGATAAAAAATCAAGATAAAAAAGAACAAATTTTTCAATGGCTTTGGCTTGCTAAACCGAAGAATATGTGGAAATTCCCTTTTATCATTTACCATTTAAGCAACGGAGTTGACGCTTTAAAAAATTGAAATATTAAAGATGTGTACTTCATAGGAATATAAAATATGGGGATTATATAATTTCATATTGCGTACTAGTACGTTTTATGTATACTTAGGCATGACGTAGCTAAAACTGGAAACTGAACGATTGGCAATTTACGCTCATTTATATTAGGTGATAATCTTACAATAATGGCATGTGCTAGTAAGAACATAGACAGACACGCAAGAACACTCCATGCATCACCATTGACCACACATACCCACACGCCACACACACTTTGATAGGCAGCCTATCTGACACTTACAAAAAGTTAGCCCATTCACCAATTGTTATCCAAATCTAAAATAAAATTGTGTTAACATCATGGCACACGCCAAGATAATGCTCATCTTCCTAGTGATAATTCCCGGTTTCTTAATATCGGATTCCACGGAGGAAAACATTCTGTTTTGCCATCCAATATCGACATACAGTCATCGTATTAGTGTTTGGCCGTTGGTAAAAAAGCTGGTAGAAAAAGGCCACCAAATAACGTTTATCAGTCCATATCCCAACAAAACACCTCTGGAAAATGTGACAGAAATCATTCCGGAGCCAAGTTCAAGCTTTGTTTTACAATACATTCACGGTGACTTGGACATCAGCAAACGTGTCGATGGAACTATGGATCGGATGCAGGACAACGGTCCCATCGCAGCAACGATCACTTCCCAATTATTTTTTGAAAGTCCGGACGTTCAAAAGTGGCTTGCATCGAATCCCAAATATGACCTAGTTGTGGTGGACTGGTTCTTTTCAGAGTTTTCACTGGGACTTGCTTACAAGTTCAAAGCAAAAACTATATTTTATGCAGCATCCGTCATGATTCCAGGCTTTTATGAACTATTTGGTGTTGTACCGGACACGGCGAGCGTTCCAGAATTTGAGTATCATTTCTCCACAGACATGACGTTTTGGGAAAGGATAATCAATACGCTGCAGCCACTTGTGTGGAGATACAAAACAACGCCTTACCTTACCGAAATTACGGATCTCCTCAGAAAAAAACTTGACGTTCCAGATATGCCGAATGTTAGGGAACTGGCGAAAAATGTATCACTTATTCTTTGGTCTGATGAAGCAATTGATGGATATCCAGTGCCAATCACTCCTAATTTTGTCCGAGTCGGTGGGATGCATTGTCAGGAATCAGCAAATCCCCTTCCAAAGGTATTTGGGGAAAATATAAAATCCTAGTTTATGAATGCATTTGTACACTTGAAGTAGGTAATTCCATTGACATTTCTTTCCAATCCTTTTGATAGAATTTGGAAGAATTTGTGGGGCAAAGCGAACAAGGGTTTATCTATATCAGTCTTGGAAGTGGAGTGAATCCCAACAATCTACCTAAGCATTACCAAGATATTTTTTTCAATACGATTAAGAAATTTTCGAAAATTCAGTTTATCTGGAAATGGAGTGAACGAACGGAGACGAACACGCTGAAGAATCTTCATATCGGACAATGGTTCCCTCAGCAGGATATATTAGGGCATCCCAAGCTTCTTGCGTTCGTAACACAAGCTGGAAAGCCAAGTATTCAGGAAAGTGTATGTCATGGTGCACCCGTATTAGCAATGCCTGTATTTGCAGATCAAGATGTAAATGCAGAGCGTATTCAAAGTCTAGGTGCGGCGGTTGTGGTTGATATTGCCACTTTAACTGAGCAATCCTTCCAAAGTGCCATTCATGAAATAACGACCAACAAAAAGTTTGTTTTTTTTTCGACCCTTAATTCTTTCACCAATTAATACTTAATACTGAGCCATCATTAAAAAATGACTGAACTAATATTTTCTGATTTGTTTACAGATACAAAGAAAGAATGTCACATTATTCAAAATTATTTCACGATCGTCCCATGAAGCCTGCAGATACTGGTAATTCGCTATTTCAACGCCTACTGTCCCTTAAAACTACTTCCACACTAACTCTTGATCTCTTTTACTCTTGAATACAGCGTTATGGTGGACAGAATATGCTCTCAGGCACGAAAACGTACATCATCTCAGATCCATGTCGATTAATAAGTCATGGTATGAACGACGATTACTGGACGTGTGGGCTGCCATTGCAGTAGCTGTTTTATTTGGCATAGCTTTATTCATTTTCATTATAAAGCTCAGCCTTCAACTCTGCCTTGGTCAAAATCAAAAAGTAAAATCCCATTGATAGCGACGAATAAAATGGAAATGGAAAAGTTCAACGGTATTAATAAAAAAGTAGCGTCTTTATTGAAATTTAACAATATATAAAGGCGAACAAAACAAATGTATTTTACAATTTCTCATAAATAAATCCAAAATAAGAAAATATGCATCACTACACTATCTCACTTTATGAAAAACGATTTTCGTATTTTTCTTCACATCTCCATCGACTGTTGCAGTTAATTGTTCAGCATTAGTACTTTTTGCAGATTTGTTAACTGTAGTCGAATTTGAGATTGATTCTTCAGTAGAAGGTGGTGGAGTAGAGCTTTCCGAAAGTAGTAGTTTACAGCCTTTAATTTCGTTCCCTTTCTTGCTTGGAGATTGTTTTTCATTGCTATTCTTTACAAACTGTATTAGTTTTTCTGGGTCTGGCATCTCGATGGCATGCATTATTCGAAATGTTATCATAAGTGTTTCGTCCTTAATTAATGGATCTTTAATTATCTAAAAGAAATATATAATATAATTAGAGAGCAAGTTTGCATGCCCAAGGAATCTCCAAGAAAGCACACAATATTGATATTTCAACGCGTTGATATATCAATATTGTGTGCTTTCTTGGAGATTCCTTGTGCATGCCTTAAAGTTAACATAAGTTTGACATACTTGGTGAGCCCAATCAGCTTGCGTTACTCCTTCCATGATAATTAAACTCCCAGGAAATAAAGGGAAACGGAGGTAATTGAATTCGTGCCCTTTTCTCTTCATTTCTAAGATACGCAGTGATCCTAATGTCACAATTGCAACAGGAGGGTTGCTTCCATAAGCTGGTAAATTATCAGAGTGCCACGAATTCCAGTCATGGCCATGTCGATATAAATCCAATGAGCAAGAGTTAAATTCATGATTTACCATTCCGTTGATTCTAGTAAGAAATATCGCACGTCTATCTTTAGCATAGCATAAAACAATATTTTAATTTTGCCTGTCTACTGGGCTCAGTCGTCACCTGTGTAACTGGTCCAATATTTCTGGTGGCCAATCTTCACACTTCTGCAAGATCATACCATTATGAGTAAAATCGCAGGGTCCAAGCCACGAAACCAATCTATGTAAATACCTCCAATGCCCTGCAATGATTTTTTGTTTTTGATGCCATTTAACGTGTCTTCTAACAGATCGAAACATGCGCTGTACAGATAAATAACATTGTGTGTTTGTATACATTTATCATATTATCATGATATATTTATATTTCACAAACTCATTTACCTCACTTCCGGTATCTTTCAAGAAATGTGGCCAGTATCTTAATGTGGAAAACCCGAAACTTGACTCGCTGATACACAGTTCTCCACCTTCTTTGATAAACCAATCAGGAACATTTACACAAGGTGCTGTACTAGGTACGGGAAGAATGGCCAGTGCTCTTGGTGGCTAACGAACATAATATTATCAAATAAATCAAGTGTTAACTAAACAATCAATTACGAACAAAAATGCCAAAGAGAAAAAAAATTAACCTTTAACTCAAACTCCCCCGGAGCCGGTGGATCAAGTCTACGTTTAGGAGGTGGCCCAACTGGCACAACGGAATAGGAACTACTCGGTGGAACAATGTATGTGGAGTCCTTAGTAGAGTGTTTGACTTTAGACTGTTGTCGCAAATACCTTTTATCCTCATCAGTGTCTTTGAAATGCTCAGGATATCCTATAGCCTCCAACTTTTCATATTCCTTTTGTGCCATGTGCTCCAAAATCTTTTGATCTGGATGTTTAGATCCGTAGCCATACGTGCTACTATCTACAATAAGCTCTGCGGGTGGGGCAACTTTCTGATAGGGCAGTTCTGGGCCTTCTTTTATAGCTTCCGTGACAGATGTTCCTTCGGTAATTATTTGTGCTCTTATTGGTCCATTATTAAACTCAGGTTCTATGTTTTTCTCTTTTGTCTCAAACTCGATTGGAATAGGTTTACTATGTACTGGTTCTTGTTGGTTGGATTCATTCTTGGGTTGCTCAGGCACAGGATATGCTTGCAAAGACTTGTTTTGCAATGCCTCCAGAGTTTTATACGATTCCAAACGCAGCAAAGCAATTTCCTTTTCCTCTTCCTCTTTTCGTTTCTCCATTCCAGCTTTAATTTTTCGCATTTTCTCTTCAGCTGCATTAAGTTGAATAACTGAGTCGCGTACACGTCGAATATCACCATGTTCTTGGAAAAATAACATTTTTCGTCGAAGAAACATCAACTTGTTTTCTTCGCTCAAGTCTTTGCACAAAATGGCAATTTCAAGAGCGGCAGCTGCCCCCTTTGTATCCGTTGGATATCTTTCATAGCAGATATCAAAAACATGTGTGTACAACGACGGATTTGCTTTGTCTTTACGGATGGCTTTTCTTAATATCGTTAAGGCTTTGTCTGCTTTTCCGTGCTCCTATAACAATGTAAAGTTAGACAGCATCTCAATTTCAACAGAAGCTACTTAAATAAGCATCGACATGGCTATAGTAACCGGGGGGACGGGGGGGGACATGTCCCCCCTGGATTTTGNNNNCTGGATTTTGAGATTTAACATTAAGGGATAGGGAGGGGTCATAATGTATTACAGGATAGGAATGTCCCCCCTCGTCCCCCCCGTTACTCTAGCCCTGAGTATCGACAAGGAATAATTAACTCCGATACCTTGAACATAAATCTAGCATACTTATTTGAAAGTAATGCAAATTCTGCTGATGATTTGGTCATAATTAAGTACTTTTCGTAAAGCTTTTCCAGCACCGCATGATTACCAGCTCGCCTCTCTAAATCCAAAAGTTGCAATTTGGCATCCATAAAGTTAGGAAACCACTGCAGTACATGTTGTATTAGCTGTCGACTCTCATCCAAATTTCCTTTTAAAATATTCAAGCGGTTAATATCAGTACAAAGAAAACTGTACAGTGTATAATGTTATAAATAAATAATATCATAAAATGCATTTAGACTTTGCTAACAAATTAATTAAACTTTCCCGTCGTAAAACCCTAGAAAACTTAACTCATTCTTGTACATGATGAAGTACATCGGGAAGGGAAATATATTCCAATAAAATGTATCCAAAAACATACCCAACTCTTCCTCATAAGCTGCCCATTGCAACCGTATTACCGGTTTCCTCGGACAATGAATTATGCACGCACGCTTATATATGTCACGCACAGTCTCTTGCCAGCGAAAGCAGGCTTCAGGAAACACAGGCACACTTAACAAAGATGTAACTTCCGGGGTTGATTGGCTGTGAATGTTTTTATCAGTGTTTAAGCCGGACTTGGGTGGCAACTCGAGGTTGCCACCCAAGTCTGGTGACGAGGACTCGCCGATTTGATGGTTTACACCAACCTTCTGCTTGTTTCCTAGCTGCAGGCTAATTTCATTGACTGCTTCAGTGGCGAATTTATTAAAAACAAAGTTGTCATTTTCTTCCATAAATATTACTTTCTCAATTACGGAGTTAAGAGCATTTTTGGCATCTTGTGCAATCTCTTCGTTTATCACAACTTCTCCGATAATGTCATCCAAAACTCCTTTAACATTTGCGATCATAGCTTCTTCCATTTCAGTTTCTTTTCGCGACAGCAACTCCTCGTTTATTCTACTTTTCTGAACGTGAACCGATACATTCATGTCATATCTGCACCAAAATTCTTCGTACTGAGCACACGCTATCAAACATCTTTCAAATAGCAGAACAGTTCTGTCATAGTTATTTTCTTCAATTTCAAAATTAATGTACTCCTCCCAATTCCGCAATTGAAACTTGTCAAGAGGTTTTGTATGGAAGTAAGGTCGTTTAATCTGTACGTATGAAAAATGCGAAGTAAAATTAATGTCATTATTTGTATTTTTTCATATAGAATTGTATACACAACAAAGCTCAAAGTAAATATCAAAGTAATACTGTCGGTAGACTTAGCCCCGAGTACATGTACATGTGTCTCTGTGTCTGTCTGCGTCTCTCTGCTTGTACATTCAATACTACTCATTAATATTATTTCGCTGCATTTCAATTTGGGTAGTCTTGTAATTCCAACAAAATATTGAAACAAAAAGAAAAACAAAAACATAAAAAGATAAGGCTATTCATATGCAAATGAAGATCCGTGCCACGTCTCTACTTGGGGCTAAGTCTACCGACTATTATTTATTACACTTTTTACTCATCTGACCTTATCTTCAAATATCCAACGTTTGTTTGTTGATTCTTCACATTTAAGATGAAAAGAAGTAAGCTGTTTTAGAACTTTTGACTTAATGTAATCCATAAGTTTATCTTCAGGTTTAGAGGTTTTCTTTATTTCACCAGGTTCAACTTCAGGTTCAGGTTTATAACGAAACCCAAATTTTTTGCAACCCTTTCGTCGCATTGACTCATATTCGTCATACTCCAGAAAAACACGTGGATGATGATCCCGTACGAGCAATTGAACACTAAAAAGTCAGCGTAGGACATTATTCACTAATCACGTATCACGTATAAACTAATTTAAGGATTACCCAAGAATACAATATTCATGACGCACGTACTTATCCCAATGGCGGTTATATAATCTTGTAGGTACTTGAATTAGTCTTCTATAGAGATTAAATGACTTTTTTAAACGCTTATTATCAGTTTCCCATTCAATATATGCTTCCCACAGGATGTCACTCCGAAATTCCATTCCACAAGTGTTCAAGGCACGTTCATATTTCCTGAAAAATGTAAATTATTTTTTGTTTCTTAGTTTCTTATCCAGTCTTACCCAACCCTAAATAATAATGTTAGCTCACCTTCTAACTACATCGTCAAAATCTGGTTGATGAGCATTGTTTTCTTTGAACAAATCTAGATAGCTTATCCATAGGTCAACTGAAAGCGGAATGAATTCCAATCCTTTGTCCAAAATTGCAAGAGCCCTAAATATATTCATTGTCGTTTTTAGGAATGCTTAAGGCAACTGGCATCGTGCAAGAGAAATGTGAAACCAAGTTACTCATTCAGAATCGCACTCAATGCTTGAGTGCACAAGCGTTTTAAATAAAAGATTCAAGTACCGTCCAAAATAGTAGGATTTCTTCTCTAATTCGGAATATCTTTTCCAGTATCCAAAGCAGTATGGAAACAATGGCAAAAATGAGCTATACACTGTTCGGCATGAGTTTAAGTTATTCTGCAATAGTACAAAAGTAAAAATACACTTTGTAGTCGCAGTGTCTTTTAGTTCTATGCACTAAGAATTATTTACTAACCTTATTTTCCACGTATTGTATTAAATATATCCAACGGTCAAAATCATGAGGATCGTCCTTAACAAATTGCCAAAATTGTTCAAGATTAGTGTCAACGGTAATTCCCAAATCTTCCGGTTTCGTAGTGGCAACAACTTCCATTGGCAGTGGATCATAGAGTTGTTCTTCATTCTCTTTATTCTCTACACCTCCATTTTCTTTCAATTTTTTCATTGCCGCTGCTTGTGCTACAGCTCTTGCCCTTTGAGCAAGTTGTGCCAACTGGATATAATCTTGATCATACTCTGACGAATCTTCAACATCTATATAAGGACCGAATTCCAATCTATCGTGACCATAAGGGTTATTCTGCTGTGAGTAATAATACAGAAGGTTTGCATTGTCTTTATAATAGTTTGCGATTGATTGAAGAACATTAGGATTATCTTTTCCGTTCCTGGTTTCATTTTCATCAATAATTATCAAATCATCACTCGCAGTCTGTAAATCATTAGGGCTGTCTTTGCCTATGGTGTCCAATTTCCGCCTTTTACTTTTTTGAATGCCGAGACTTTCGTAAAACTCCTCAGCTTCAGGATCATCTTCAAGGTCATTCGAACCACTTATGTCTACCTCCTCTTTTTCAGCAGTTATATGACGTTTTTCCCGATCATCTACTACATCGCATTTACGCAAAGGAGCGCCGGATCCACCACCAATTACCCGAACCAATTCAGCTACACTTAATTTTTCAGGATTAATTTCTTTTTTTGATGGGGTTTCAGTTTCCTTGGAGCCAGATTTTGTGTTACCACTAGATCTTGAACTAGCAACTGCTACTTTATTAACGGAAGTTTCGGGATCTGACGTTTCGTCAATTATTTCTATTATTTCAGGGTCCTGTTGACTAGTATTATTATTGCCACTGTCCTCGCTGTCCTTTGTTGAAATACGTGAAATAGGTATGGCATAACCATAAGTTCCTGTGGCAAGGAGGAGTGCTGACCGGTCTTCTTCCCCTCCAACAGTTTTAAGTAAACCACTTTCCTCCGTGGGTTGCACGAAGGAGTGTTTTAAATGGACGATTCCATGTTCCGCAAGAAGGGGTTTCTTCTTCCGTCCCATTTTCTTTACTCATCAACTTCTTTATTAACTGCAGATTAGTCATTGAATACAAAAAGAAAAAGTATACATTATTATTTATTGTCAATTGTCAGTCAGTTGTGTTTTAAATAGAATTTTTAAATTTTCGGTCAGTTATTAACAGCTTTAGACCGATTTAATAGCAAGTGCCAAGTGTTGTTACCTTTAACTTTCATCGGTTGAATACCGAAATCAATATTGAAATGGTCATGTATTCTGTTAACAAAGTTAGAAGCATTACAATATAATTTAAACAAACTTGTTACAAGCCTGGTGTTGTAAAATGTGAATAAACCTCGAAAAATATATTACAATACAATTTACAGTTTAAACAAATGACAAATATATTTTCGGAATCGGAAACATTTGACATTAAAATATCGGTACCATTCTCATTGGATGATCATTGATCATGAGAAAGCATACCGAGCGGACCACAGGCAGGAGAACATTTTTTTTTTAACTTTCAACTTTGGCTTGAAACCCCGTAAATAAAATTCTATTCTAGGACTAAGAGCTTATAAATAATCATAACATAATTCGGATCTTGAAAATATTGATTTACACATTCTACATTCTAGATATACCATCAACCATACCACCATCTCCTAAAACACCTATCAATTTTTGAATTTTTGAGTTTTATTATTTACGGTATATGATATATATAAATAAATATTATTAACTTACCAACTTTATTGTTTATTACCGCGTTTGCAGAGTATTCAGCAGAGTTAACATTATCAATATTCCACTGAACCAGAACCAGACAAGAACGTACTAAACAAACGTACAGTCAGTACTCACAATCAGTACGTACACACAAACATAGATGATAGAGATAGAAGATCAAATGAAATTATGTCCTCCGTCCACCTTGGTCCACCACAGTACCGTGAGTGACCGTGACGTCACGTGAACACGGGGCTGAAGTTTGAGCACAGCACAATGGCATCGACCTACATCAGCCAGACACATCCCCTCCATCCGAAATATGTTTGTAACAGGACAAAATGAAGAAGCATAAGGTTTCGCGTACAACAAATACGATTATAATGTTAATATTACCCCAGATCCCCC
>JAHZNE010003130.1:0-21649 GCA_027744055.1 Callyntrura sp. NNG-2020
CAGCTAAAACGCTACTTTTGGACGTGACAACGATCTCAATTTGTATGCAAGCTCAGATCCATGTCTAATTGCAATCGGTCCATTTTTATCAAATAAAACATCCCTTTAGTAGACTAATGTAACCAACTAGGTGGTGGGGCAGAACGCATTTAAACAACAACTTTTTTCTTCCATAAGAGAACTCCCATTTGTTATGTTGTCTAGAGCACAGCTTTAACGATGAATACCTATTATATGTAAAAGATCGCGTTCTTTGTGCTGACGATATCGACGGTCGACAAATGTATATCAAAAAGGGAAAAGAATGCCGACGTATTTTAGAGAGGAGAGATTTTTAAATATTTATAGCTCATGCTTTCCTACTTCTACTATTCGGTTGGTACTTGGTTGTATCAGGTTCGATTCGATTCCTCTAGTTCCCAGAGAGCAGACAGACGCGTCGAAAAAACAATAATAGTAATCTTGCTGCATAATGTATGTTTTGTTATAATATACCTGTCGTTGTGTATTTTTGAAAGCCGCCTGATTCTAAATAAAGTTGTGTGGCAGTTAAAAAAGAATAATGTGCTAGTAAAGCATGTAATATTATTTTTATTGACTATTGATATTTTTATGCAAACATAGTGATTTCCTTTATTTATGACCCTTTTGATGGTTTTACTTTTACATTTTATTACATTTTTCTTGAGGGTGGCTTCTATACTATAACTGACTGATGCTTGTGTTTGCTTAAACTTCTGCAACATGAGGCAACATGTCTTTCATTTATGAAGGTAAAAGCTTTAAAGATTTTTATTTCTTGAACGTGATACAATTTGTTTTACTAAAGACATAACTTTAGAAACCCCCAGAGAAGTTTCCATATTTTTACATTTCTATGGCAGCTCAGCGACAGAATTGCCGATTGTCGTGGCTCTGGACGAGGAGGTAACTTTAAATTCTTCTAATAGAAGAAACTAATATATAACTAGCTAAAATCTAGTAAAACTACATGGCCGACCGCATCTCGATTGCATGCCGTATTTTGATACACTCTACTGTACAGTTATCTAGATCTTCGATTGTTGATTTTAAATAAAATAAATTGTACTAAAATTTGTTTTTTAGACAAGTAAAAAATGATTTCTTCTCAAGTTTACTGTTGCTTAATATAGGTCCATTACACCATTTCACATCCTCATTTCGCATATTAAATTTTTAATTCCGTGTAATTTTTCCAAAGCGCTAGTTACAAAGCTTTAATGGAGGTTTACATGAAGAAATTAATGAAGAAGATCGGCGATAGTAAAGACACATGCGGATCACGCACATTTTCGTATATGACAATAGCTATAGAACTTTTTAAAGTTACTTTGTTGCCACCCTTGTGGTGAAAAACAGGGATCCCACACTACATCATATGTAAATAAAAATTGTGTTGCATCCTTGTATATCATTACTGCAGTTTTATATGTAATTTCGCCTAGAGATTTTTCGCAGCATCCTGACACTGCGATTTTCTCTGGGAAAGGCCTGTGTCTTCGATTGCTATTTATATGCAAGTTTGGATGTAACTTTTAAAACATTTTATAGCATAATATTGAACGTCTTTGATAAGGTAAGTCCTGATGTCCTTCCCCCATACCAATATATGTATGCTAAGGTACATTTAAACATTTGTTGCTATAGGTATATTGTGTATAACTACATATATTTTACTGCGGTGGTGGAAGGTTTTCAAAATATTTCCAATTATGCGGCATTGGATGTAAGCCGTTTTTGAAACCTGATCCCACCAACGCACAATAATAACAGTAATATCCATTTCGAAGAAAACCGGCACCCCATCAACAAACTCAACCCTGCGGACGACTTGTAACTTGTAATGCCACATCACATCCACGAGCTGCACTGTATGAGCTGTGCTGCAGTACTGAAAGACGAGTAGTCAACCTCGAATTGAGGCGTCGTGGTAGAAAGAACTACCAACTACCGTAGTCAACAATTGCATCTGTACAAGATTTACAAAGATCATTTTTAAATATTTCTGTTTTAAAGTTTTAAATATCGATTTATAGTTGCTCACATTTCTTAGTAAGAACAAAACGATGGGAAAATTAATTAAAACGTTATGATTCATGCGTATTTAACTGTATAGTAGGCATATATACTATCTAATATCTAAACCATATTAAATTTAGTAAATGCTTCGGTTCAATCAAGCTCCATATGCTATGCACGTCCCGAAAAAACTGGGTCCATCACATAACGTTAGCGCATTGCTTAATGGTTACATCAACGTCTCTCCTTCTCTGTATTATTGAATGGCTTAACAAAGTCCCCTTTGTTCTTCTTTAATGAAGTGCCCTGAATAGAGCGAAAAATATCTGATTACTCATTAACTTTTACGACTACAACGACGACGAACGACCTTCCTCTAAAAAGAAGACAGCAAGACAGTTTTCAGCCCACCACAGAATAATCACAAGTTTGTAGAGAGTAGAGGCGGTGTGTGTGTCGTATTTTAATAATCACTTTTGTAGAAACAGAGACAGAGAAATAGAAACGATTCGGTAATCTTATTCAATGGACAAAGAACTATAATTTTTTTCTTCTTTTTCTGCTTTCTTTAGATCTCTCATGCTGTCAGTAATTTGGTTTGATAGTATAAAGACGTTTAAGAATAGTTCATTACAACAACATCAACATCATGCCCCAGTAACGAATCTTTCTCCTCAGATTGATTTAGTGCAACATTAATTATTTCAATGTTTGCAATTATTTTTTCCTGGCCTGGCTTTCACAAAATGTATGCTTATGTATAGTGTCAATTTTACAAAGTTTTCTTGTTTTAATTTTAGGAGATATTTTTTAACGTTTACAAAAAAACAACTCATTCCGGTTTTTACAATAAATAAAAGTTGCACTGTTTGCCTGCTTGTTACTTATCGGTTATATCTTTTCATCGGTTATTGTTTCTTTCTTGTGAGGTCTTGTGCTCGGTTCATTGAATTGTTATGCAAAGTATACAGCTAACTAACCACAGCAGACTGTAAAACACACGAACCTTAGCAAGTTATAAGTAGTTGTAGAAAACTACTGAAAAGTGGGATACACACATAGATACATTGTTGTTAGGAAAAGGGGAAACATGTGCAATAGTGCAATGGTTGGATTTCCTACGAAAACTTTTCAAACTTGATGTTTTGTTAGGTTTGGGAGACAGACAAACTAGGGCCACGGCTTGTGATAAAGTAAGATTTTGAGACTAGGGTACCTGAAGTGGGACGGTGCTTTTATGTTACATTATACGGGCGTATACTGTGTCCCTAAGAGACTGGTATACATGCTTGTGTTGATATTTTACTATTTATGCTAAATGAAATCGTTACGTAAGTCTCGTTTCATAAGTTCTCATTTAAAATATGTGGGGATATCTCTGTCTCCATGGGAGTTCAACTGACCTTACGTTAAATTCAAGTTACATTATATGATTAGATATAAGATATATCCATATGTTTGTCTTGTTCTTCGAGTTATTCACAAAGAATACAATTAAATGCAGCTCCATGTACCCTCGGAGTGCCAATGCGTACGGGGGTGGTAAACGTAAATTGTCTTATCGTACAGAGTCTGTATTTAGTTCGCGGTATAACAATATACGAAGAAAAAGTCTCCCTCTCCCCATCACTGTAAGTTTTTCTTTCCTATACGCGATCGTCTCGCATTTCTTCTCTTGGAAAAATGTGGAAATCTAAGAAGGAGGCTGTCGCTTTCTTTTTCTTCCCATTTCTCCAATTGTACAATAGACTCACAGATTGTGCGCAAACCAAACCGGGAGCGCTTTTGGTGTGCAGCAGATTTTGGTGTACATTTTTGGGTGAGCAGTGCTCACTGCTGATTCTGATAAAATTCCAAGAAAATCATTGGCACTCAGTTTCTTTTTCTATCGTTTTTATTTTAATCCTCTATAAATTACGCCTTCCTTTACAACAGTGTAGTGGTATGTAGGCATTTTATTTTTCTCATTTCGTGCTTCGCTTCTTTTGAATGTCTTGTCACTCACTCACAGTCACTTATGTTTGACTTTCTTCGAAGAATAGCAGATTAACAAACAAAGTTATAACAGGAAAAATATAACACACATGACAACTTTTTTTCTCAACAATACTGATTTGTAATTATTTTCTTTTGTCTTAAACCTAGCCGTGATTGAATCTTTTGAGTAGAAATAGAAGTATGTTTATGTAGTCGTTGCATATATTCGAGATGTCTTGAATTTTGAAAGCGGAGTAGGGAATCCACTATTCAAAAAGTATCAAAAGAGCCTTACTCCCTCCAAGTCATTTTTCTTATCAAGATCACATGCATCCTCAACCGTACCTTAGCCGATAACGTGAAGTGTAGTCGTCATGTTCTGATGCCTTTTTCAAGTTGTAGCTTGCCCCTATCTCTGAACCAAGCAGGAAGAACGAGATAGGCACAGATGACATGACAGGGCATAACTGACACTTTTCCATCTTTGATTGCTTCTTTAATAATAGGATATGCACCGCCGTTTTTACTACATACTCTCCGATGGCGTTCTTGCGAGATTGAAAGATTTGCTGAATGATTGACAAAAAATAAATATGGAAATATAATATACTGAACTTACAATAATTACTCTACGACAAAAGCGCTGTATGTATATAAGGAGATTACTATCGTATATTCGAAGAAGTCCCATATATATACATTGTAGCTTTTTGCGGCTTGGTTTTGCGTGATGCCATTGGTCGTAATTCAAGTCTACCTATTTCTTCATTTTCATCATCTTGCGGTTCATCTTGTCGTTTGCTGTGTAAATGCGTGCAAAGACTTGTGCCGAATGATAAAGATTAGTCGAGGCATTATAAAACGGTATGTGCACCCTGGTTGTTTGGCGTATAATGGTCTGTATGATTGCCAGGGGTGATAAGCTCCGCCACCACTACACTACGTCTTCTGTTCATAGGGAATATGACATAAAAAACACAACAGCAAAAAAAGAAACAGCACAACTTCTTTAAATACGCACAATATTCCTCATTGCATGTACTGAATATAGGCACGTACACACCGAGAAAAATAGTCAAGAGAAAGATAAGCCGAAGCATTTTTGGGTATGGTATTTGACGTATTTATATGCTGTTAGGAAATGAATCAAAAACAGCACCCACAGAGGAGTCTCCATTGCTGCTGGCCAGCAGCAACAGTACCACAGAGAGGAAAACAGGCAGAAAGAAAAATTGTTCCCTCCGATTAAATACAAAATAAATTTTTCAAACTGTCTTGTTGCCTCTTCTCCCGTATAAAATAATTAATACTCCTAATGCATATACTGATACAGATATACGTCTCCTGCCATTAACATACACCAATACTAATAAACCATGTAAAAAGTCGTAGGGATTTACTAGTATACTTTGTTTAGGAATTTTAAACAGCAAGAAGCTTTTTTAAAAAAACGGGAAAGAAAGTGCAAAATGCCAGGTTTCTGAAATGGATTGATTGGTATCAACTACCAATGCGAGACAAGTACACATGTATAGTTTGCAGTGCAGCATGAAAATGAAGAAGGGTGATTTGAGAGACGAAAAAAGGTAAAAAACGAAAGAAGTGAATGGGCTGCTGTAAAAATATTCTCAAGTTGCTTAAAAAAGGTTGTGTACATATATTGATACTGTCGAACATCCAGAGACGTTGTATGACGGTGATGGTGGTAATGTTGGAAAATGAGGATGATGATATTGGGAAAGAATATGAAGGAAGGCGGAGACTGTGAAGTGAGAGTTTAGAGATCAGCTTGCGGAGGGTTTGGTTCCTTTCGAAGCGACAGCAAACAGGGTTCTTGAGATTTTCTTGTTATATGACGATATGCCTGCCTGCCTTTGCCAAAGTAGCAGGCAAGACATACATCGTAAAAAATAAAAAGTAAACCAAAACGAAGTGAAAACCACCACCACCACCAACAAAGCATTTAAAAAAGAAATGTAGTAGTCGTAGTAGCAGCAGAGCGTAAGCAGAAAAGTATACCGAAAGAGAGAGACGAAGTCAGCGAGTGAGAATCAATGCAGCAGTAAACCAGAAAAGTAAGCATGGCATTAAGAACATTATGAGTACATCATGAAACATGAAAATGCTACACTGGATATTATGAAGCCGATCACCAGCGTCATTATTCTTTGTAATAAAAAATATAATGTAGCCTTCAGTTTTTAGCATCAATGTTTTATTATGAATGAATGGCTTTCTTGTGCAGTCAGCTATATACGTAAATACATAGCCAGTTGGAGGTGGATTTAATCCCAGTCTTCCCCTCTCAGTGTCTCTCTCTCTCTCTCTCTCTCTCTCTCTCTCGGCACCTTTTTTATTTTTTTGCTTACCTACGTGAATCGCGTGCAGGTTTTATTATGTGTCTTTTTTATGATGGCAAAATTATTCAAACAACACGAAAACAAAGGTATGCTGGAATGAAAAGTGTGAGCATTAATTGCTGCTGCTCCATTACATTTAGGTGATTGCTTTATTTTACTTGAATGATACAATAGATTATATTCAAACAAGAAAAATGTTAAAAAAAGAGTTGCCTTGAATGTCTGGAGGTGCCTATTACGCAGTACTCCATTATCAACAAGTGCATCGCGAGGAATCAATATGTTAGCATCTTGCGTCTTCTTTAATAAAAAGTGAAAATTTTCAGAGCTGCGAGAGATGACCGCAATTGTACGATTTTTTACTTTCTTTATGCTGTCATTGGTGCAAAGAAAAACAAACTTATGCAACCACTCAATGCACAAAATATACAACTAACTATTTGCAATTGCATTATGATTAAAATTTAAAGAGGCGTTTTTATATAATCTTTTAGCTATAAAGCTATATTATATGTAATAATTCAACATGGTATAATTATGCTTATAATTCTTAATGAATCGTATCGATTGATACAAAATGCTTTAAACTGTAATACTTGCACACTTGCACTACGTTCCTGTCGTTTATCACTCGTTGCTGCAAGCCCATTGCATCACGCACAAGACGAGTTATTATTATTATGATAATTATGTTATGTACTTCTATTTGCATTTAGAAGACGAAATTCGGGTGGAGACGAAGGAGGAACAAAACACTAGTTTGCCTGGCCTTATCCCTGTAAAAATCTCATTCCATCCTTCACTTACTCCAATATATTTCCTCATCTTCTGCGTGCTTCTCCATTCCTTTTTACACAACCAACAACAATGCATGTGCTGCATTGAAACTGCAAAAAAACATTTAATAGACTTTACATGCAGTCTATATATCCACACACAACATACAACGCATACCAACAAACATCCCATTTCATCCTCTATGGTTGTTTTGCAGGGTATAACGTTTTACTAAGCTCGCGTTCAAATCTGTGAAAAAAAACTTTTTTTTTCTTTTTTACGGACACACATACATACCTATACTTACACACATGTCATTACATCCCACACATCTCATAATATCCTTCCGTTTGCCGTTCTGCTGATGTGATTCTCGTTGCAGCAGCAAAACTAAAACCAACACTGGTGATGCGGGATGCGAACAATCACTAAACACTTTTATGTTTTACACATGTCTGCTATTCAGGGCTGCTGCTAGCATGATGTTCTTATAACTTGACTATATCATCTTTGCAGATACGCGTATACAGATCATATCATGCAACACTCTTAAATATTCACTTCACAAGACTATAAATGTAGGTGGAACTTACCCATGTTGTTAGAGGTAAAGGTAAACCCCTACGAAACTTTCTTCTTCGTTTGCATCGTCACTTGAAAATAATGAATTTTTATGTAATATCAACGTATTGTAGATTATGAGCATTGCATATTACGTACTTATAATAATACCTAATAATAATCATCGCTCTCATGATTTTCTCAAACCACATAATACATAAATAAGTGCACACGTTTTCTCTCCCTATTTTCTCGGCTTGCCACCATAAACCACCACCAGGCAACCACACCATAAGGAGTAGCCGTATGAAGATGATATATTTCATCTTTATACATGTAAAGTGGAGAGAGAGTGTGTGTTTTCATGGCTTTTATCTATAAAAACAGGAGGTTCACAAAGTAAATGTGACACAGTCGAGCAGTTAAAGGAGAGGAGCAAGAAAGCACGGAGACGAAGACGCAAACAAAGCTGAGAGAGCGCTTGTGTGTAAAAGCTGTTCATTTTCTTTCATCTCTCGTTTCTCCCAAGACGTCCATCCAGCCTTATCCTTTGACATAATCCACCTCATTAACTACAGTCTAGTCGTGAAATTAAATTTGCCAATTGAAAAAGGATCTCCATAAGACTCAATAATAATATTTAGTAATGATAATAAAAAAAGTTTGCACAATATAATGTGGAATACACAACTCTATGTGTAGTATAGAGTAAAACGCCCGACATTTGAGAACAGTGTGTAGGTAGTTTTTGCAGAATATTTTTGGGGACGATGAGAGACATTTTTATATTGACATGTTTGTAGTTGTTTTGGTGTTCAAGCGAAAAGAAAGAAAGAGAGAGAGATAAGCGTGTTCATAGTGGTAAAAGATAATATTATTTCTGGTGTTTCGTCGCGTGTGGAGAAGGAGGAAGCAGAAGGCATGGGAAAGGAAAAGTGATTCATTCTTTATTTTCGGTTACGGAGGGATCGTTCTCGTGAAAGTGTGACATAATAACAAACAATAAATAAATAAGTGAGTGTGGAAGAGCAACTTTTGATACGATCCGTTGAACCCCTTCAATATCAGAAAACGTAAAATATTGAATGCGTCAAGGATTGTCATCAAATCGTCAGCAACTGACTTTTTTATGTGCTCTGCTGAGTAAAATGCCGCCGAGGGAAATTTTGTATTGTTGATTATTGGATGTGTATCGGTACTACGACACGAACGATGGAAAATTAATCTTTGATAAAAACTGTTTCCGTTCTGATACACTTTATTAAAGTTTATAGTTATGGAACACGAATATCATGAGCTCTTTCCGTCACAGATGACATGAGATGGAGCATTACGGGAAAAAAATATATATCAATTAATAGCCGTGGGAGTTTGCAGTAAATTGCAATAATTTTTTATACATGTGCGACCTTGTGAGAAAAACCCAGGAAAGCTGACAAATGCCCAAAAATTATTTATGATATAGAAGTGTTTGTGAAACGAATTAAAACAGTATCCCTGATCACAACATTGAAACAGTTAATTTTAACGCCAGTATTCTTTGATGTTTAAATGCTATAAGTTCCGGACTACCTTTCAATTCATATACATATTTAGCAGTATTAATGGGTAAGAAATAATGTAATTTATGACATTTTTATTCATTTAGAATTTATAAAGTTGGTGAATAAATATTTAAAGCACAATCAGACAGTATTAGGATATTTGTAAGCAACATAATATAGTGATCGACACAAACATTGCTGTTTATAACTGAAAAAAAAGTTTACAGATTTTAAATAATTATATTTAGAGGTTAATGGTTAACATTAAGACAGCAATTAGCAAGGGGCAGAGAGGTAAAGCAAATGGGCAATAATTACTAACATACAAATGAAACAATGTCATGGTAATAACAGGATGAAACCAAGGCACCCTGTAAATTGTGACTTCTTTCATATTACTGGGGCAAAAAGGGACTGCGTCTTAGCTACACCCCAGATCGTAGAGCAAAGTCTTCACTGCTGCCACCATAAAATCTTGTTGCTGCTGCTGCGTTTTGTACGATGCACAAAAAACACGTCGCAGCAGTAGCAGTTGTGATATATGGTTCCCCTTTGTACACAAATTCAATATTTCCTATACTTCTACAGTCGCTTCACTATTCTTTTAATTTTTCTTCACTGCGCATTTTTTCTAATTAGTCTGTTCTATTAGCAACAATTCCTTCGTGAAATACAAGTGAGCGAAACCTCAATATAGACACGAAACAAACGTTCAAAAATTTACACTAAACTTCCTTATTCAAAGTACAAGCGGAACCAGAACAAACTCCATTCCCTCGAAAATGACATTTTATCTCTGTCTTTTAGCCATCCATTCATTTCATTTCAGTCACTATTTCTTCACGATCATCGTCATCTCGTCGGTTGCATCATTTCACTTGATATGCACCTATAGGTAATCTCACAGTAATCTGAAAGTATTTTATTGAAAGTAGCACGAAGAGAAAACATGTTCCTATTGCTACTTGTCTTTCTGCTTGATGAACAGTGGCTTCATTGTTTGCCACATAAAGTTTATTAGCAGCAGAGAACCGGTGCGGGCAACAAGTGGAAACGCCTAATAAATGAAAAAGAACAAGCAGTTGATCAACCAAGTAGTAGGAAAGCAGATACCTCAAGAAATGATACAAATGTAAGGACACCATGTATTGACGTTCTTGTTGCGCTTCTTCCTTTATACATGTCTTCACTATTTCCTATAATAGTAGCGAGTGAAGAGGTTGGCTACATGAAAGCATTATTGGTTTTTTTCATGTGTATTGGGTGGTTCCATATCTGCTTTCTTCAGCTACTTCTTCTTATAGGACTGCGGTAATCAAACGCCAAGAATCGCAACGGTTCATCACACTTGAATACCATTTCATGATCCATTCCAAATAACTACTGCTAGTAGTAGTATTAGTGTAAATACAGATTATTAGCGGTTGTCTCGTATAGCCTCATCATCGTCTCGTCTTCTTTTTCCCAATTGATGTTGATGACAAGAAAAAAGATGATAGTCAAAATATGTGCGCATAACATACCATCAAATGTGAATTGCGACTTGTAAATTCAGTGCAACTATTGCAAAATACGGTTATTTGTTTGCATTATTATTATTATTATTATTATTACTATAACTACTGTGTCTACTATGGAGCTACTATTAAATTTTTCACTTGCATTGCCACTGCATTGTACATGATTTATAAAGAATTCCAACGAAGATGCCGTAGCTTGCGGGATTGCACTTCCTTTCTTTAAAAACCTGAACAAGAGATTCAGATTTTCGTCTGTATCTCAATGATTTCTTTTGTGGAAAAGGAGGAGGAAACCTGGTGCTTTTTTCTCCAAAATAAATTGCCAAATTTTCTTTTCTAAGCAAATGAAATTAATTTTAAGGCATACACAAGTATTAAGTATTCACTACATACTGTTCATTTCATTGACATTAGTAGTTGGGTTGCTTTCTCCATTTTGAACAAATGATCTTGTTGTTGGTTCTTAATGATGCCTTTTCAAAACCAATTCAATGCAGCATAGCATAACATGTCATTATTAAAAGGAAGTAGTCTACATTTGACATTTTAGTGAGTATGGAGGCGAAGATATTTATTTTTCCTTGGTCGAATGTTGGTTGGTTTAGGTTAGGTAGTTTATTTGGAAACGATTTTTCAGCTTTCTTTCAATTACAATGAGGCTAAATTGAATTGATGTGTCGTTTTTTGAATACATGGGCATATAAAAACCAGCTAAATTTAGAGTTGTTGGAAGCTAGCAAATAAAAACAGCCTTGTCTAAACAAGCTACGTCTGAGTGTTATTGTATATTAATACAATACGGAATAAAACTACATGCATAGATAATTTACTGGTCTCTTGATTTCGATAATCGTTCATAAATTGATCTTAAAATTACTATAATGAAATCCTACTGTTGCTTTTACTCATGTTTTGTAAGGACTTAAAATAACTGAAAAAATATTATATAGAAAGAAATGAAAAACTCACAAGTGGTTTCACATTGCCCCAATGAAGAAAAAGTGCACGCATTTGTAAAAATTTTCTTTAGAATGACATTCAATCTCCCTATATATTCCTTACAGTTTTCGTATTTATGCATTGATTTATCTCTATAGAAGCATTTATTTTGGCAGAAGTAGTTTCTTCTGTAAACTTTGGTGTCGTTAAGGCGGGACCACTCGTGTTTAGTTTTCTGGTCACTCGGATAATACGGCAAGCTTGGTTAAAGATTCACGGTCAGTTTATGCCCGAGAAAAATCAAATACAATGTATTGTGCAATGTAATGGTACACTAGCCCTTTTTAGGGTTAATATCCAAGAGTCCCCAATTACATGGTGTACGTAAACGGTCTCAATGTCCAGCTGATTCTACAGGGAACGTTGAGAAAATTCTTTATGTTGAGATAAATGACGTATGTGACACGTACAACTCCTTCTTGTTTGTATTTTGTTTTTGGAGAGTGTGGATACCAGGCAGCCACTTCCCAGAATTCCTGCAATTTTTCCTTCTGACCCTTTACTACTTCAAAGGCTGGACATTCCTTTCCGTTGAATGCGCAGTGGACATACGAAATACGTCCAAGCTAAAAGAATATTAATGGCAACACGAATCGATCCCTTTGCATATAGGTGGGGTTGTACTTTTGTAGTGGCTGTACCCACGGCATGGCATAATATTACCTGAAAGTTGAGCGTCTCGCCTTAACGAGTTCCATCTGCCCGGAACGAAGAGCAGAAGACCGAATATGGATAAGAGTTTGGTTAGTTTGATAACGAAAAGTATTTTTGCTACTTGGAGGTTACGTAATAAATTCACCGATACATTCTGGAGTATCTTTTGAAGAGGACAATTTGAACGACAGGCAGATTGGATGAGGCGAGCCGTCGTAACTCACCATGTCAAAAGGGCATGTCCTCAGAGACCAACGTCGCTCATTACGCACATCTCGATCTCGTAGAAATTCTTCACATAAATTTTTTCCTTTAACAGTGGAAAAGCATCCCGTATAATGTGGATCTCTTCATATATTTATGCGCACCGTAGACATGGTCTGCACAAGAAAAATGGAAAGCGTAACTGCCTTTTAAATCTTTCGCTGGTTGTGTGCTTGCTGCTTTTTCGCCTTGGAGCATACCAGAAGTATTTCCAAAATGTCCAAATAGATAGGCAAACAAACCCTAAAGATGGCTAAGAATAATGCCTACAGTGGTAAAAACAGAAAGGAAATATATTACTGTGAGGTTCATATTTACAGTTTTTATGTGTAACAGAAGTTTTCTCTGGTGAATGAATTGTCGTACAGGGAGAATTTGAGCTGCTCTGCAAATTTAGCGCATAGATTCTCATAAAATGTCCGCTTTAATTGCTTTTAAGACCAAGAATATGGCATCTAAACGAAGCGTCTGTTCAATCCCTCGCTTTTTCACTTGTCGAGTTTGCCTGTTTTTTTTTTCAAGGAGTTTTCTTTCAAATTTATACGCATTTGAGTGGTTGTACGGCGCAATTGTATCATTGCACCGATTGTGAGTGTTATTATGTATAAATATCTTGTTAGGGTGATGGTCCTGGTGGTGGTGGTAAAGAAGCTCTCTCGCACAGCAGACACAACATTGCACTCACTGTACAATTGCCGTAAACATTAAAAAGAGCAATAGAGAGGTATAAAGAAAGGAAGCAATAATAATGTCAACTTTAAAGACTGCATTAGATAATGAGTAAAAATTATTAGTATTGCATACAGTCAGCGTTTTTCAAGGAACGACAGCAATAATGATACCTACTCCAGCTCTTGCTGCCTTAAGGAAGTGAAAGCGGCATAACCTTCTCTTTCCATTCCCGCACATTTGGCTTTTACTCAGAAACTGATTTTCATGGAGGATAAAAATGATATTTATTTAAAGGTTTCATTGTAAAATTTATATGTTCCGTCCATATTTGTTTATTATCGACATTTCCTTGTCTAGTCTAATTCCTCGACAGAAATGACAGTCTTGAAGACGGATCGGTTACTTGTTACATGAAAACATCGTTAGGATCATATCATCTCTTGTCATGTCTTCATTTCCTCCACAACAGCACTTCTTTCTCTTTGGTTCTAGCCACACGTCAATTAACCGCTGTAGGCTGCAGGTTACAGCTCCCTAACTCCTAACTCTCCTTATCGCATCCCTTCACAACTATTACACGGTTTTATTCTCTATAATCGTATTTATTTATGTACATATGTGTATGTATTAATATCAGCATTTTCTCCCTACCTAACCTATATAACAAGTTCACTACCAGTTGGGCTGCTGCACGTAAACCATTCATCCTTTCAGTTTTAACGTTGACTTTGACAACCAAGAACTAAAAATCTGTAAATATTTTCCAGTTCCATCACTCTTCTTTCATTTGACTAGGTATGTGCTTTACAGTCACCGCAATACCGCATCATTTTTGTCGTCCTCCAAACTGTCCTGATCATTATGTAATACACACATCTTGACTTGACGACTGCATTCCACTTGTCAGTTCTTTCCTCACTTCTGAGTATTACAGTTACAACAACACAGAGTCGAAACCTTGTGGTGGTGGCAAACAGTCAGCACTAGACAACAAGAAGACGCAGCAAAATGGTTGGGGAACAAAGATGGTTGAAAGGGAAACAGGAAACTTGATATGGGTTCACTATTAAACTAACAGGCAGAGATGTACAGAGCTCGCTCGTCTAGGAAACTGTGGATACACATTATTATATAAGTTTGGTGGGCTCATTCATATCATCATCTCATTTCCAATTTTCCTTCACCCAAAAAAACTGTCATCTCATTTTAAAGACATGATGATGATACAAGTTCATCATCAATATGGAAATAACATGATGAGTGTTGTCTACAAAAGCGAAAAACATGCGTCGACATTCGACAAACTCACAAGACGATACACGATACAAATTGTAGTACCGACAAGATTGTTAACCACCAAACCACACAACCATAATGTTTGATATTCTGATTTAAAATACTTAGAATATGACTTTACTCAAGAGGAGTCATAAGAGGGAGAGAGTCACAAAGTCACAAGGGAAAGCGATATGCATAATGTAATGTGCACAACAACAACAGCCATGTGCCCAACAATAATATTGGAGGTAGAGGTAACTGTACGGATAACAGTGTGCATCTCGTTATGAAGCTTACTGCGTTTATTAGTAAAGGGAGCGTTTTTGAAGATCCACATGAAAACTCATAATATTAAAAAGTAAACAATTTTAGCAAGACATGGCACGGATTTTTCTCCCACCTTGTCGTTTTCTAGATAAACGAAACGAATGTCATTATGGTACGTTATACACATTCTTATTCGTAAGAGAGGCACCCCTCCTGTACCAACAGTTATAATTGTACAGGTGGCTGACACAGTCTCGCGGTGATGTCAAAAACTATCCTCGTCTCCAAGGAAAAATAATTCTCACTGAAATGTCACGATTTCTTTCAGCACTTGCCATTACATTAACTATAGAGGACAAATTTATTATTCTCATGATTGAAACTGTTCTGTAGTTCATTTTCAATCAGGTAACCCCATGTTTAGCATAAATTAAAATGTACTGGAGGAAACGGCACTTGATTATATTGTGATGATCGTATCGCGTAGTAGTACTAGCGAAAACGTAATTTTTGAAGCGTGTCCATCTTTTTTACTATGTGAGTCGGGCATTGTAAATGCAATTAGTTAGACTCACACGGACCATTATTACTTTAACATCATCATTAGATGGAGAGAGATCAGGAAGTAGTACTACAGTGAAGCAAGTTAATTTGTTATTCTTAATTCTTGCTCACGCTTCCTCTTGTAAGGTCTGGCATTGTTTTTATTACTGCATTAATATGTTACTAAGGTGATGTGCGTTTCGGCTCCTTTTCCCCATAAACAATGGAGCCATGGAGGTAATTGTAGTAATGTGGTTTACATACTAAAACAAAAATGTTTACCTAATTTTGGGCTCAGTAACAAAATTGGGTGGCAAAGGATTATCCGTATCATGATCGTTTTTGTTTTCACATTGCGCCCGGCTGCAAAGCCCCCTTTTACTTTGTACAAGAAGAACTGCTTCTAAGAAAGAAATGAAATGTTTACATTAACAAAGGGACGTGTGTTGCGCAGAGGGAGAGAGTTCTGTGAGTTAGAATGGGATGTGGGATACAATATACGTCTGATGGAATGGTATTGTAGCTGTAACCCTACCTCGCCACAAAAAAACTAACAATGCAATTGCAACCGTATACGGTTTAGCTCCACTTACTCAATATTTCAGTTGCAACGAAATAAATGACTTTAGAGACTTGCTGCACTGAAAAGAGGAGCCGAGCCGACCAAAGAAGACAAACGATCTACTTAAAAAAGTGAAATTGAGAAATAATAGAATGATTATGTTAACCGAAAAAGAAATGAGAACATTTTGGTGGCAGCAACTGTGGAGTTTTTTAGGTGGTGCGGACACAAAAAGAGAAATAGGGAAGGATTGTAAACGTAACATCATTACTTGTGCCGTTGAACCTGAAACCAGCTAAGGTTAACTTTTGAGAAAAAGTATGTCTCAAATAAACAAGAAACTCACAGAGAAACACCGAACCATTATCTGATCCCTTCAATATCGAAGCAATGATCGTTTGTTACATAATACAATTTCGGTACCATATACCAACTCCTTGACAGTGTCATTTCATTTTTTTTAAATACACACACCATAAATGTATACATACACTAACCTATGTGACCAAGAGTCCGTAGGGAAGTACGTGCATTTTGGTTTAACAAAATCAAGTGGCAACGTAACGACATCCGTAAAACCCTGATTTAAATAGTTACCTTGCTATCTTACTTGTTAAATACAAATAACATTGTTAGTAAAAAGGAAGTGCACTGATTGACAAAGGTGAATGGAATTGAATTTAATAATAAATGTACCCATTTACACATGCTTTACGCAGTTTTCAAACTTTTGGCTACATGTTATAAAATGGTCACAGAGATAACTAAGCAGTAATAGTACCATCAAATAGCCATATTTACGAGATGTGTTTCTACTAAAAATTTATTATAGATCCTCAACTCAGGTAAGGAGATATAAGAATACGTATAATAAAAGATAAATGGTGTTGTTTTGTTTAACAAGGTGAGGTTGATCCTTTCATTCATGTTTTCTGTGCTTTAACACATCCTGTTTCAATAATGGCAGGTACCATGAAACAGGTTCCATTTTACCTGGGGCAATTGGTGGCAGCAAACCAAGAGTTACCACCCCAAAGGTACGTCATGGCCAATTATGCCCAAATCAGATCTAGTACTTTTTTACAAGGATACTCTTTCAATTTGAAAGTTTAAGGTTCTAAGCCCAACTTTAATTTTTTATCTGAAACCCAGGTGGTGTCTTACATCAAAGACCTTAAACAAAAGGATCCAGGGATTTTCGCGTGGGAAATTCGCGACCGTCTGTTGGCGGACGGTGTCTGCGACAAATACAACGTTCCCTCGGTTTCCTCGATTTCCCGAATTTTACGAAATAAAATAGGTGGTTTAGCCACACACCTGAGTAGTCATGGCGGCCATCATCACCATCATCATCACCACCACTCTGCTTCCCATCCACATCTTACCAGCAGCAATCACGGTTCCCCTCCCTCAGCACATCATCATGGTGGTGGAGCCAGCCAACAGAACTCACCCGTATCCTCCACAACACATCCAGCTACTGGAGCAGGAGGAGCTGCCATTCCTGGAGCACATCCATACGATGCCAAACACCCACATCATCCACATCATCATCACCATCACCATCATCACGCTGCGGCTGCAGCTGCTGCCGCTGTTGCAGCCGTAGCTGCTTCCAACCCGCTTTACAATTCTATATATCCGCCGTATTCCTCTTATGGGGCACATCATCATCATGGATCCGTGAGCCAGGTAACCATTTATTCATGGATCCATGACCATTACAATCCCGCTTTATTTAGTGACTTTAAATGCTTTCAACTTCGTTACTTATCGTTATGCCGATGTTATTTTAATCTTAGGGTGGCTCCATGATCAATTCCCCATCTCCCACGGCCAGCCCAATGGCATCAATGGTGTCAATGGCATCCAAGTTGGGTGCAGGTGGCGGGGGTTGTCCCCCAACGGGTCTCTCCTTAGGAACAAATCCGTCCTCTTGTTTGCACGTTATGAGAACAAATGGATGGGCCGCAGCAACCCCTGACCTTTCTTCGGCTGCTACAAATATGGCTTTTAGGTCGGCACAACCTTTGGGCTCTGCACATCATCCACATCAGGTTTGCTCATGGAATGTAATGTAACAAACATTTCAATATAAAATACCTCGAACAACATGCAAAAATATTTAGTTTATTTGTCGTCAACTGTCTCGAAATTTGCTGACCTCTTTTCAATTTGCTGTCAACGAAAAAATTCAAAAGTTCACTCAAGCGAACAAAAAATGAAGCTCATTCAGCTTACGAAGTATTCAGCTTGACTAATAATGTCATTTAATATTATAATATGCCATCATGCTGCATTTCATTCCTTGATATTTTTTTTCAGTTCATGTAAAATTATGTTCAAGTATCTTATCAGTTATTGTATTGCTGTCGGTCACCATAAAATATGTAGATTGCGTTTATTTTCTTGTTTTTTCCAGCAAAAAAATCTTATAGCGCGATAAGATGACGTTATGGCTGACTGGTTGATTACCTCTGTTTTTAAGTATTTCATAAGACAAGCTTGCTTGTTGCTTGTTTTGAAAACGACAAAAACGTATAAAATGAAATGATTCATTTGCTTTGCATCAAAATCCATTGAAAGAAACTCAGTTGTGCATGATGGTGTGAGGTCAAAGCGGTAGGGCCATCTTTATTCCAACTTAAAGCAAAAAAAACTCCTTTTTCTTTTACTCATTTGACGTGCTCATTACAAGCTTGTTGAGCGACAAATCAATGTGACGAGATTATGACTACTTAAAAATTCTTGGGTCAGGGAAAAGAGAGATGAAATCCTCTTTATTCTGTGTAATCATACCAAATTTTATTACCTCATTTTTGCTACTGGACATACTTCTTGTCTGATATTTTCTCCTCAGTGATAAAACATGACTTCATTATTTTTTGTTCGAGGAATGTTGTACATAAGACGTCAATGATTAATTCCGATATTGATTATGGGTCTCATTCGAAAAATGATTCTTTTGGAGCAGTTTACCTAATCACAGAACTGTAATAATATCACTTTTGCAGATGCCACTTGGAGATCCAGCAGCAGCTGCGGCAGCTGCCGCGGCGCAAAATTACAATTACTACATGTACCTCCAGAGTTGTAATGTGGCAGCACAACAAGCCTCTCCAGCGATTGCGCCATCACTTTCTCCCCCAACAGTGAGCACGGCAGCATCAATGCTTATCAATGGACATCATAATGGTGGAAGTCATAACAGTAGCAGTGGCAATAATTCCACCACCGTCACTCCTTCCACCGTGCAAGCTTCCTCTTAAATTTGCAATTTTCAAAAAGTTATTTCAAACTACGACGTAACTATTTCAGAAGAGCGTCTCTACATTTTATGTGTCAACCAAGTATACTGCAAACATTTTAGTCAGAAAACCGGTGTAACATTATAAGAAGATGTGTGTATACATATTAAAATATAGGTAATATATAAATATTTAAACAGTTAAGGTATATTATGTACATGCTGAGTATACAACAAATTATGATGATGTTACAATAATAGCTTATTGTTTCCATTCCCATTTCTAAATCTTTGTAGATACAATATAGTTTCTTCGAGTTTTAGAGTCATCTTGTATTCTGTAGTAATCCAGTGGCAGTACACATGCTTTTAATATGTGAGTGTACGCAAAAGCACAAAAAAGTATTACATGTCTCAAGTTTCCCCTCTTTTCTCATGCAATCAGTCTTGACGTGTAGGTAGGCACAGGACACACGCAACCAAAGCGTAATCTACTCACCACTCACACAGTGGTACAGTACTACTTAGCTATTGCTACGTACACCTAACAGTAAAGTAAATTTGTCCACAAACCAATGAGTGCGTGTAACAATTATGTAGCTTTTATAAAATCTTTTATTAGCTTAACTTGGAAAGTAATCCGAGACTAATTTATGAAATTTTGCTGTCCAAATCTTCCTTTTTGAAACATTGTACATTAAATATGAGTGAATTTTGAATGATTACAAATTCACAAAGTGTGTTATAGTTTAGTTTAAATGAAATGTCCATTTTTGTATACATATATATGAATACGTAGCATTAAATGTTTGATTTTGTTTTGATACTTGCGTACCGTGACGGATCTTCCGCATCTTTCCTAATACCTTCACCCCCATTCTACCATTATTTTTCCCATACATTTTGCCATTCACCATTTCAACTTTTTTGAATGATCGAAATTTGTAAAGAATATATTGGGAGCTTAGAAAAAGAAGAACGAGTAATGAGCGTACGTTAGAGATGCACTAGTTTTGTGGAATCCACACTTCAGAACATGACACGATTCAAGAGCATTTCCATCCATGTCGTGGTCTTTTTCCTCAAATCAGTCAGTTTGTTTGTTCCCTCAATATATATTGAGGTACGAATACTATTTACAAACATGAGAAATTGGTGTATTGTATGGACAGCAAGTGAAATCAACGGTCAACTTATGGGGGCTGCCGTTATCTTCTCCCGGGTTCGTTTCCTGATAAAAAATCTAAATTATGTTATAATTGTTGATGGAAAGCTTAGTTTTAATTAAAAACTTTGCAAATAATGCTTACACGCCATGTCTTACCTGAAGTCAGCAAATATTATTTTAATTACAATTGGAAACAGTAAAATGAAAATGTGTTCAGATTGGAAATTAAGAGTTTTTCAATTACCAATATGAACTTGTTGTGTGAGCGGTTCCGTCCATCATTTTATCTTCTCTAATTGGTCTTGTAGCAACTTTTTCTTTATTTGAATCCAAGAGTATATGATATAATATGTAGTTGTAGTTACAGTTGATAAAATTATGTGTAGACCAAGAGCGCAATGGGACGGCATTAATTTTGAATGATGTTACTTCACCTTATCGACCGTCGCTTATTACATAGTTTGTAATTGTGCACATGCACATGTATTAAACACAAGATCCCTCAAAATACGTAAAGCTGAAAATTCTCACTCCACATTCCAAACTGACGCTAATTTGGCAAATTGTTGCTATTTCTTATATCATCCCCATTCCGCCATCATTTCAAACCAAACTTACAACCCTATACTGTACTTCATATAAAACGTACAGTGCTAATCAAAGTCTTCCAGGCCCATAATCGGATAAATGGTTAAAATTTGCACAAGTGTCCCTTTATGTCTAGTGAAACGCAATCATTGATTGGACTTCATACCCACAACACAACAATGGGAACATTTTCTTCTCTGTTATTGATACCTCTATTATTTTGACTGAATTGAAGTTTATTTAAGAAGACAAAAGTCAATTTTTTTCTATTTGACACAAATTCAATTCATTTCATCATATATTTAACATGGCAAATTTGCAAACCCCTGTGTATAAAGGAAAAGATTTTTCTTTTTCCGTCGTTCCAGGATCATGTATCTCTACCTGTCAGAGGCGAGCTTATAGTTCTATACTTGCAAGTGTAGTACACACCAACAATGACAATGAAGTTTGCAATTGAAGACGAAGTAGCAATTAAACTTTGCTCTCAAACGAAACTTGGAGTTAATGATCAACATCCAACATGCATAATCATATATTAACAATAAGAATCAATGAGCATACATTTTCTAACAATTATATTAGCTAAACTTTGTTGTTATTCCCATTGTCAACCTCAAAGCGCATT
>JAHZNE010003131.1:0-11360 GCA_027744055.1 Callyntrura sp. NNG-2020
TAAAGGCAGGTTGGACATGGCACATCTACAGGATTCTCCACCTGATCACAAGTTTCACAAGGCATATATTATTATATACTTATTCTCACTTCTGTGTTCTTGCTCTCTGCCACGTATCGCAAATAATATCGCCATCATAGTCATAATAGGGTGGCATAGCATTGGCATGTCTAATTTCTTTATGAGTACGGAACCCAGTGAAGCATGGACAGCAAGAGTCGTGTCAGTTCTGCCCTTTGCATCGTAAAACAAATGATTCATTTCTAAAGGACTGCTCATTACTGCTCGTTGCAATTTTAACTACTCCAAATCATCCTCCCATTTTTTTCGACAAGTTCAACTAGATGATGAGCTGTGAGTATGAGTAGTAGTAGTAGGAGGAGTGTTATTTTACAAAATATCGTGCTCCTCGTCGTAAGTAAAATTCAAGAGACGAAAACGAAATTGTTGTATTGGCCACATCACACTAATTACTGTGAAGCGTACTTGGAGAACTTTTTAATGCCAATAATTTAACAGAACCAACAAACAAGCCCAGGGAGAAGTTTGAGCTGACATGTAATAGGTATGTGTGTAGAGTGTGGATGTACAACAGGGAAAACCAAAAGAAATAACAACAACGTGTCACAATGCCAATAATAATGAGTGTCGAATCGGTAGACATGTACGCTCTTCAGTTGCTGTGTTATGACAAGTAAAAATTTAGTAAGCCAAAGCGAAGAAGAGGAAGAGAGAGAGAGAGAGAGGGAGAACGAGAGAGGCTAAGAACAAAATGAATAGGAAAACGTTACAACGCGTTTTCATGATAGGATGATATCTCCTCCTACTACTTGTAATACACTCTACTGCTGTGTTACATCGCAGACACTTAAAAAGTGGAGTTATGAATAGCAAAATGTTACAACGCGTTTTCATGATAGGATGATATCTCCTCCTACTACTTGTAATACACTCTACTGCTGTGTTACATCGCAGACACTTAAAAAGTGGAGTTAAAGGATAATGATATGCTTCAAACTTCAATAAAAAAAAGGAAGACAGGCAAAAAACAAATAGAATTACACTTTGCAACACAACAACTAGATTCAGCAGAAAGAAAGAAGCAGGAAGAAAGACGAGGAAACGTCTTTCCTGGCCACTACTCTAAAACTCTTGTTTTACACTTTGCCATTATTCTCTCCTAGGAGTAGTAGTGCCTGTGTGTCTGTGTTTGACTTGAAAAGTTTTTATGTAGTTTTTTCCATCAAACTGAGGGAATTTTAATGACGGGCGACGCATTTACGACTGTGTCGTAAAACCGAAAGCTGCTGAACTGCACATAGCAGCAGTGCAATGGTGTGGTAGTCGGAAGAATGTACATATTACATTGATGTTGTTAGTATTTACGTGTAAAATGAGAAATATGTAAGCAAAGAAAAAGAAGACACGCAGAACAGAAGGTTAAAGATGTAAGAAAATTATGACTTTCACAAAAAAGTAGAAATGATGTCTTCTCTGTATATTGTGCGTGTGATGATGATCGTCATCTTATTATTCTTATTTTAAAGCAAGTTAGCACAAAACAACGGTTAACGATGAGAGGGAAATGCATTCCGTCAGACCAGAGAGACTTAGAGAGCGCATACATCTTTTTTCTTTAATGTCATCCTAAAATTCGTAATCTTTGTGACTTCCCTCATTATTGTTGCATTTAATTTGAAACCTCAAGTAAATGGCTGGTAGAATGGTTATGAAAAGTAGGCAGCAAAACAGACAAGTTGACGTTGCGTTCCTGGGTGGTGCTTTATTTGAGAATGCTACATCATCGTCGTAAAGCATATACTATTTGTATGCATTTATTCCGTTATGCGTACTATTGCGTACCAAAGTTCATCTCTAGACTGTCACTTTGTTGTACCTTCCTTCTATTTCATAAACTTTGAGCAAACGTAGTTAAAACCTTTTAATGCTAATTCTGTTTGGATTCCCGGGATCCAGAAGAAAATGGCTTGAAATTTAACGTAAACACTTCAGTGGCAAATTAAACAATATAAAAAGCTGAAGTAAAAAAATTAAGACTTGTTTGTTGAAGGCTGTTGACTGTTATTATGCGGAGCTTAAGTTTAATACATTTAACTCCAAATTCCTCTCGTGGCATTCAATTTATGTGCGTGTTTGCTTTGTCCAGAGAGACCAGTTTTTGTGAACCTAATAGCTTAACAAATGAAATATAAGGTGCGGCTTTTTCGTTCTTGGAAAATGTATAAACAATGTAATTTGACAAATAAGTGCAAGGTTAAGTCGGCAAATTGAGAAAGATTAAGGTAAACATGAAACAATGTACTGTATCATGTATCTGGTAATTCTGATATTCTTTTCTGCTGTAGCACACAGCAGTCGAGTCTCTAGATATTATGACCAAGTGGCCATGTGTGTATACAACAAACCCTTTCTCTGTTTGGGTTTCCGTGTTTTTTCCTGATCAGAAGCGATAAATAATGAAGGTAAAAAACTGGTGGACTGGCCGTAGCTTTTACGGAAAATAGGGTTACAAGGAAAAGTGGGGTTAGCTGGACCACAAAGATTTTGTCCTTTTACTGGTGGGACACACTCGCTCCTAATTAGATTGTCGTATTTTTAGTCGCATGTTTCTTCCGTTTTTCGCTGGTTCAGGCGAAAGCATCACGCACCGATTTTGCGGTTAGAAAGATAGTGTACGACATTTTGTAGCGGTTGAAACGGTTAACGTTTTTTTATCTCCAACGTACAAGCTAGTAGAACATGCTCCACTAACTTAACTCTAAGAAATGGCTTGCCTTTTTTTACCACCTCCTCAACAACTTTACCAGACAAAATAAATATTTACTAAGTTGGTTACACAGCACAATAAAATCCGCATAAATGTCACTTTTTCGATATTTTTATGAGCCTGGTCTGGCTAAACTTTGTTGTTCTTGTTGATTTTATTACGCTTATCTTTCTTCATGCACGAAAATTCATAGGTCTCTTTGTAACAGACCCTCAGACCCCCTCAGTTTGGTCTCTCCCATGACTAATGCGAAGACTTGCTAGAAAATTGTCTTTTTTTGCTATTATTTAACAATAAAAACTTGCTACATTACGCATCGTTATTACCACTACAAATATTTGAGATTTAGAAAATTGAAAAAGTCATTATGGTGTCATACGAGCTACATTTTCAAAACTTGAGTGCCATTTTCCGTGATTTATAAACCTCATTAAGTTTGTTTTTTGTTTTGGGGAATTAAAGGTATTTTCCGAAGCGAGGATTTACTTCAGCATTGGAGGAAAATATTATCACCGAGATCCAGTAGTTTATAGGCACAAAGAGGATTGTATATTTGAAGATCCTGTGTACATCCCTATCAAGATCCCTCAGCGCGTCGGGCAATTCGTGAAGATACAGTTGTTTTGGGCTACAAAATGGCTTCTCATCAGCGAAGTTACTTTTGACTCTCGTGAGTATAATGAGGAAATAAATAAGCAAAAAGTGAATGATGATTGATGATGATGATTCTTTGCGCTAGGTTTCATGATTATTATCATCATCTGTTTTAAATCTTAATTTTTCACACACGCGCTTCCTCCTCTATAATAACAAGTTCACTGACCGTTAAAATTTATATTTTCTAATGCTTCCGTTGCGAAAGAACCGGCAATGGGTAATTTCACAGAGGAAGTCATGCAGACACAACAACAGCCAACATTGCAAGCAACCGCAGTTCCAATCGAGGATGTCCCTCCACAGTCACAGAGTGATGCTTCCGAGAATAATTCTGGAGGAAACCGAATTCCGCAGGAAATGATAAGTAATGCCCTGTTTTTACAAGAAATAAATATTTTTTGCTATAAGACTGTAAATAATGCTAAGCACGAATGTAAATGTGCAAAATTGAGAACTGCTTTTGTGTTATACATCGTTCCGTCAAATTACCCCAAACAAAATTTGCTCCAGTTGCGCTCTTTTACCAAAGTGTCAAAATAATGGTGTACATTATGTACACATTTTATGTACCCTTTTCATAAAACATAATCCGTATTGATTTATGATGCTTTTTAGATCATATGATTATTGGCCAGACGCCAACTTTGCATGAGGAATGGAGCTCCGTAACAATTGTTATTACGGCCGTAATAAGCTCATTCGTCGCCATAATTCTTGTGTTGCTACTTATCCTGACGGCGATGGTGTTCCGACAAAAAATAAAATCTCGCGGGGAGATCCCTGGGACTCGTAATGGGATGCCATTACACTACGGTGAACATCACTTGGAATTTGGGTACGCCACACCTGAAGACATCCGGAAAGCAAAAATGGCCACAAATGTGGAGTACCAGGAGCCATTTGTCGAGCCACCATATCCCGACTTTCCAGGAACTGGTGGTAATGCCATGAGTACAGTCATTGAAAACAGCTCTGATTCTGGAGTCAACGTCTCTGGGAAAGGAAGCTTAACACAGTATTACAGCTGCACTTTGGTTTCTAATCCCACTCCAGCCTCTGCACAAGGTACGTAATAGTACGAGATAGTATATATCCACGTGTTTAATAAGCTGTATATGTCTCAAGTATATGACTATTATATTTTATATGAAATTTGGGACACGTCTAAATTAAGTGTTCCTTCTCATGTTCAAAATATTATGAGTCAGAAACGAATTTTACCCGTCCTACTACCATCACTGCACTACCAATATAAAAATATATAAATAAATATGCTTGTAAGTGAAAAGAGAAAATCTGTCCTAATTAAATTAAATTGCCGACAGATTCAGCAAACGAGTACGAATACGCGGTTCCAAATGAGCTCGGTAAACTACTGCCTAATCAATTAAGCCCGTTGAAATCCATCCCTAACTCACCAGTAACCATGAGTCGGACCAGCAGTGGCCGGAGTACATGCAACGTGAAACAGAGATTTCGTGAGCTGGGCGTTCCCGAAATTCCCAAGCACCGGCTTCGGATGCTTAGAAAACTTGGGAATGGTGCTTTTGGAACTGTAAGCTCATTATTTAGCTAATTTAATCCTTTTAAAGAGAACGATGGCTTTTAAAGTGCGACGGTTCAACCTACACTTTAAAACTAAAAAGTAGTACAACACGCGAGTGGTACATAACGACTCGGTTCACTCTCCATCTTTCTTTGAACTGTAGGCTGAAGCGAGCATTTTGATCAGTGATCCGTTACGTAGAAAGCTAAGAGAACTTGTAGGAAGGGATGAAAAATGGGTTTACTTTTATTTATGTGTTAGTGTATCCATTTCTTCTTTATGTGTCATTCATTAGGTGTACATAGGGGAACTTGAGAACGCAACCAAAGGAGCAAAGAACTTGGTCGCAGTCAAACAACTCTTGAAAACAGCAACGGAAAAGGACAAGTAAGTATATATTGTATCATCATGCCTAGGTACATCATCAATTTATTTTGCCACGCCAGCATTAGCAGCCTTCGATGCTCATTTTAACGTTCTGCTAACTAATGTCGTTGTAACCCTAGAATAAAGTGGTCATTGTGAAAGAATCAGTAGTATCAAAAAATGCCTATTTGTTATTGATTATTTGAACTTGCTTGTTCTTCTTAAAAAGGATGGATTTTTTGGAAGAAATTCGTCTTCTCTCATCCCTAACGGACCCAAATGTCACCCATGTGCTGGGAGTATGCTGTGAAAGTGAACCTCACAGTGTCATTCTAGAATTCCTTGAGCTGGGCGATCTTTGTCAGTTCTTAAGACAGAACGACACTTTGTTACCTTCTTCAAGCAAGAAACTCAGGTTAGTCATTGTAAACTCCTCAGTTACAACGTGAATCCTTCTTTTAAAAAATGACTGTCTTCTTGTATTTCTTCACCTACCCGAATATTTATGCATGTGTCATTGCCCATTGCATGGAATTGGTTCTCAAATAAAAGATGAATAGAATATTATTGAGATGGTGCTCTTGTGCTTTTATTATGATGCTCATGGCCATGACTAAAAACGTTTGTTCAAGCGTCGTTTTCATATCAATTTTGTCTCTCTGCAGCGTGAACAACCTTCTCCATATCAGCAGTCAGATTGCAAGTGGGATGAAGTTTCTCGAAGCAAGAAATATCGTGCACAGGGATCTGGCGACAAGGTACGTAACACAAGTACTAAAAAACACGCGTTCTCTTCTTGGCGTACTACTTTACCAAGAAAGGTTTTCTTGTAAACAAGATCTCAAATGGATTTCTTTCATCGCTCTAGTTCTGTTCATTCATACCTTCTTTTCGTGTTTTCCTTGAGGAATGATAGTGGCAGAGAACCTTTTCTACAGTAAAATGCGTCAATGAGTTCTATTGATTAAGAAAGGCAACTTCAATTGCAATATTTCAGGAACTGTGTGGTTGGAAAAGGCCTCGTAGTGAAGATCTCACATTTTGCTACTGATACGGATCTGTACTCTTGTGACTACTATCGACTTGATGGAAAGATGCCATTTAGGCATGTTCCAGTTAAACTATCCAGTAGTTGAACAAAAACAAATGCCTTTTTCATAAAGTTTTTTTACGATTCTGGAAATACTTTGCAAAAGGGTAATAATAATGATGATGAAAATGATGAGAGCATGTGTCTCCGTTAGTTTTTTTCTGCCGGTTACAATTCTCTTTTATTCACTTTTCAGGGAAAATATTCGACGAAAAGCGATATCTGGTCTTTTGGCGTGACTTTATGGGAAATCTTCTCTTACTCGCGACACTCACCCTATCCGACGATGAGTAACCAAGAAGTGATACACAACCTACGCCGTCTATCTGTTTTAGAAGAAGCGGATCTGTTTGAACCTCTCAGCAAGCCCCATAACTGTCCCCGAGATGTTTATCAGCTTATGTGTGATACATGGAGGAGAAATGAGGAGGCTAGACCAACGTTTTGGGAAATCCATTCATTCTTAACAAGGAAAAATCTTCAGTTTACGCCGCATTTGAATATGGGACTAGGTAGAACAACTGCCACGGCTGCAGCAACTTTAACGGGACCAGCCGGCTCCTCTTCTCTAGTTGAACATTACATTGTATAAATTCCTAGAGGAATATATGCTGTTGATATATAGGGGCGTCTGTAAAAAACAAAATCTCTGTATGCAAATGAAAATTTAAAATGAAATCTTTTAGTGACAACTTAAATTAGTGCGACAGTAGTGTACTATATACGCAAGTTACTAAGATTTATTCGTTCTACTTAATATATATTTATACATTTACTTGGAAGACTGATGAGAGCAGTTTGGAGCCATACATACTACTACAATAACAATTAAAAATTTGTTCAATGCAAATGTTAGTATTTGTATAAAAGTTGTAATGTAACAACGCATCGTAGTCTATATAGGTTTTATTATATGTAGCATATTTAAAATAATACAAAACGTAGTACAGTAAGACTTGTAAATATTAACTTTTGTAAATTGTTATGTACATATATTACGGCTTCGCATAAACATGGAGCAAGAGAAATAATAATAATAATAATATGCTATAATAAAATCATACCTCTATTCACTATTATCACTAATATACGTCATTATTGTATGCATTTCGCTGAACAGTTACAATTTAATAACAATAAATTTATACAGAAATTATATTACCTCCGCTTGGGTAAACATGAAAGGAGACAATATTAAAGACAAGAGCCTTGATGTTTTCTTTGTTCATAAATTATTTTCCTGTCAAGATCTGCTATCGGCAACAGCATACGGCTGCTTTGATCTGGTACGCAGAAAAAAGTTCCCTTTTGAGCTGAAATTTTAAAAAGATGGGAATTAAATGCATTCCTGAGCATATCGCAACAACATCCGAGCTTGTTTATTTAACAAGCGGGTTTAATAAATGAGAAAAATTGTGATGGATCATCACATCGTATCCAACCTGAAAGAACATTGTTCTCCTAAATAAGCCACAGTTGAGCAGTCACAGCTACCATCCCCGTACGCTTCCCAACTCTTGCACTCACACGAAGGGAAACCGTGTGGATTCAATACTGACTCCAAATAATATTCATACGCTCGGAGGTAGCTGCAAGCCCCTACGAAAAACGAAACGACATAAAAAGAGTGTTAGCTATTATTATCTGTAAATATTGCAAAATACACGTTCCAGAATCACATTAGAGTCAATAAAATGAGCCGGAGAATGAGTTTTTATGTTTGCCTAGCATAAAATTGACAAACTACAAAAAGGAACTTTACCAAAGAAGTCCATTCCACACCCAGGCTGCTGTCGTCCCCCGTTTACGAAAAAGTCTGCATGACCCATTGGCTCTATAAATGCCAAGGCTTTGGTTTCTTCCATTATTACACCTTTTCTTATGATACGGCGTGATTCTCCGCCTGCAGTGTGAATTACATCCACGAATGCCGCATCCGAAGGATCAATACGATTTTTATTGTTGGCATCTTCAAACAGCGGCAGGGCTGGATCCAATGCTACGTGTTTAGTGTGCGTTGACAAGGACAAACGTGATGAAATTTACATAATGCATAATATTACTACCAAAAACAGCGTTTTTGCCCTTCTCTCGTGCTTTTGTAACGAGGAAAGTAAAACTACAAAGCCTCCAGGTAAAGGAAGATATTTCTTTCGCATGTGGACAACAGCTAGCTACTCAAGCAGTAAAATTTGAAATGCTAAATGGGAAACCTGCCTAAATACACACTACACACACACGTTTAACATACCTGTAATTCTAGACAGAGTCATGTTATTCAAATTCGAGCCAGCGACTCCTGCAATATGAGATCCCAAGCTATGACCTATAAGATGAATTTGATCAAGAGAACTTCCTTGGGCCACGAGAAACTCAATAAATCTTGCCACTTTCACTCCTACCAGTTGGGTATTCTGTGCAGCTTCGGTGTACCACGGCGCTTGGGCTAGCTTTCCCCAATCGACAACAATAAGATTGACCAGTGGCGAGTTGTTGTTTTCCAGAAAGGCTGCAATCAATAATGTTGTTTTAAAAGGTAAACGATATACTTTTATGCTGTAAACGTAACTGGATACAGGGGACAGGGAGCATTGTGTGTGCTCCGGTTTGGCTTACTTCGTCTGCTGGCCGGAGGAAAGCCGATCTTATCGCTGTTTGTAAAGCCATGAATTATGATTTTTGTAGGAATCGTAGCATTGAAGCTAGATTTCTTCAGCTGATCAACGTGTCCCACAATTAACTCTTGTGGCTTGAAGCTATTGTAACCCCTTTGAATTACAGGAAGAATAAATAATTTGAATATGTCTTTGGCAAGCTGTCTTCGTCTTTTTAAAATACAAAATCTTCAATGTTTACCTTGTGTATAATAAAAAATGAATATCTTTTTCCCGATCTGGAGATTCGCCACCCTCGGAGAAAAACCATCTTCTGTCTATTTTATGACTCACAATCCCTGGATGGTATCCACCGTCGCCGTCATTAAATAAATATATGTCGAAATCCCTTCCAGATAGCCCTGAACTTATTGAAACAGAAAGGAGAGAGAGGAGAAGTAGAGTTGGACGGAAACGATACGCAAACATCCTTAATAATACGGCTCAGCATCTGTTTCCGTAGGATGTGTAATTTTCTAAAGCACCAGAATGAGTGAGCTGCTGGTGAGCAAACTTACATATTGACATAACGCCTCATCATCAACAAAAAAAGATTTTGCATATTTCATTTCTCAAGCAGATCATTGTTATCTTAAGCAACCGAAGTGATAAGGTAATTGAAACCAGAACTGGCTCAAGGTACGGATGGAAGATTAAAGGCTTCCTGCATTTAGGGCAATTTCACAAAACATTGACTCAGTTTCAGACACGCATTTGGTGCAAGGATGAAGGATAGTTCCGATCAACGCCGTTGTGTAAATGTGTAAATCCTGAAATCAAGTGATAAGGTTCCACAATTCATTAACCGATGAACCGATCCGCAACACCAATATTTTTTCCGTTATGTATTTTAGAATCAAAACGAATCTTGCCCTCGCACTCAATAACTCACTGCATTTCGTTAATGCAGTAAAAGCGACACACATCCAGTGACTTTTTAAACGTCAGATTTATTATCATTATTTCATAGTAAAACGTAAAGTAAACTCCGAGAGTTATTTTTGGGATTGGCATTTAATGTCAAAGAATGAACTGCGGAGTGAGAGAGTTGAGGTGAGGCAAAGATAACAACGTAACGTACGTGCTTGGGGTAAGTGTATGGTTATCTTCATTTTGTACACACAAAGCAAACAGTGAAAAATTATCACAGCTCCCTGTATTTTAATTCGTCCTACTACTCTATATGCTGCGTGCTGCTTTTTTTCTCTCTCCTCCGCACTTCGTAATCTCGGTTCCAGTAGAAGGCAAATAAAAGTGAGCACAATCATCAACTGACATTTTAGTAGCCAAGTTTTGTGACGATAAAATGATTTCCTTGTGAAAAAGTCAACACGCAGAACGCACCGAGAGATAAGTTTACTTTCCACATTCCATTTTATCGACCATTGTTTACGCAATAAAAATGCGACAGACAGGACACCATGCCCATCTGGGCTGTTACGTATAAACATTGAATTTCAATTTGAGCTCTCGTCAAGTTCATGTCGTTTCGGTTTAATGTCATTAAATGTAATGAGGGAGAGTGTTGGAAGTGGGAATATATACTTACCCTTCTTTCTTTGCACAACACACACACCACCTTGTGATGTCGGTGGTTGGTGGTGGGGTAAACTTGGGTACGGTACAGAAGCAGTGGTACAGGGGCGATTCTTTGAGACAACGTTGTTCTAACAAGAAAATTTCTGAAAGCGGCAGGGACAACCAATTTCCTCCGTTAGTGTATCCAAATTCCAACACAGAATCGTGCGTTGTAGAGGTGGTTCCCTATTAGTTACTTAAACGGTACATGTTGGAATTCCAAGAAACTTTCGCCGTCTTTCTCTTACAAATTTCATTTCACCCTAGCCATATCAGTCGAATCATAAAATACCGGTTGTTATTACACCTCCCAGTTAGGATTCCCTGATGAGTCGCTTAGCGTGATGGTTTGTGTATTTGTGTGAATATTTGCTGGCTGCTGCGTTGTAATAAAGAAAACAGTTTGATGGTGATACCGATGATTATCAGAATAATATTACTTTACTTAACCGCTTACTTTAAAAAAAACAAATTCTCCACATGCCTTGTCACAACCATCTTTTGTGCTCATCACGCATGTTTTTGTATTTTGTGGGGGGTGGATGGAACAGAAGCAAGCTTTTTCTTCAGTCATGAGCTGCTCCTTGTGTGACAATCTCAAAATAGATGAAGTATTCTAGAAACCAAAATGCGAAAGAAAGCGAACAAGCTTACGGTATGACGGTATTACTAATTGGAAGA
>JAHZNE010003132.1:0-21873 GCA_027744055.1 Callyntrura sp. NNG-2020
TTATTATTATTATTATTATTATTATTATTATTATTATCATCCCCGCTGCATCATCGTCACCGTACAGCGTATAATGCATGCAGTAATGACGATGATCATATGGATGAGCTGACATGTTTAAAAAGTGGTGTTCATCGTGAAGGACTTGAAAGAGAGAATAGGGAAAGAGTCATTTAACTTGACAAGGAAAAAAAGCAAAAAAAAACTTTATGCTTTTTCTGAACAGAAAAAAATGCAAATGCCCGCGTGAGTGTGTGTGTAATGTAAAATGTACGTATGCGTTTAAGTTTTTAAAGGAAATGTGCATGCTCGGGTAAGTTGATAGTTATCTCTGTGAATAAATTATCACCACCTTCACTACACACATCTTGGCAGGGAAGTAGAGGAAAATGACGATGATGATGATGATGATGATGATGTACAAATTTTTTTACTGTGGCAGCAGGGGTGGGGGTGTGTTGGGGGACTAAATTACATACGCAAATTGTAAAGACGCATATTAAATTTGCATATTATTATATGTACACACACACAATACAGTACGCACACAGTGTGTTTTCAGGGATGATGAGAGAGACGAAGAAGAAGAAAAAACGAATTTAAAACACAGTTTTACTTTTTTGCCAATATGATGTTACTCAACCGTGGGACAATTTTCTAGGTGGATGGCTCCAACAATTGCGGTGTAGTGTGTGTGTGTGGTGTGGTGGGATGTTGACGGGGATGATGCGGTGAGGGGACGCATTAAAATGACGATAACCTTCGCTGGTGGCAGTGTATTTTTGATATACCGGGAAATGCAGTCATGCTGATAATTGTGCTTATAGCGCCCGGTGTGCTGCTGATGTGGAGCAAATTGTGCAATTTATGTGGACATATTATAATAATAACTGGGGGAAAAATAATAATCATCGTCATACCTAATAACAATAACAATAATAATAACGCAACTGTTACAATTTATTGAATATCTTGCAGTCTTGAAAATAAGTGTTTCTTTATTTCCGGTGTCCTTCCTTATCTGCACACAGGACTTTGTGCCTGTGTGTGCACGTCTATATAGGCAAATTTTTCCTATTAATTATTTCCCTTTCTCTCTCGCTAACCTCAATCCCGTTTTATCTCTTCTTGTGTGTATGGGTATAGGCACATACGACATTTTCTCGTCAAATTTATGCAAGCTTGTAGTATTATTAGCGTACCTAAATCTTGAGCCTCGTTAAAAAATCCCTGGTGTCTATCTCCAACACCACAGCACATGAATCATTCACCTAACGAAACGTTTAACGCTTCTTTCTACAAGCACAAAAAAGGGGATTCATCGTTTACTTCCCGGTTACATTACACACATCTACACTCTTTCTACACGCCATCGCAGTTTTTGCATAAGCGTTGTAATAAAATCATAAAAGTTATCAATATTAATCATTCGTCCAACAAGTAGAATAACATCCCGCGTGTCTACTCTCCATCCATTCAAAACAAGATTGATGGTCACATTGAACTTGGCTTGTTCCTGGTATTTACGATGTTTTCCTTTTTTCTCTTCGTCTTCTCCTCTCTAAACGTCCATCTTATTTATTATACGACACCACCACCACCTGCAACTTTTATATGGCATGTTATATAAAACAGGCTGTATGTTACTGGAATAAAAAAGGAGAGAGAGAGAGAGAGAGAGAGAGAGATAAAAAACGGGGAAGTAAAAAACAATAGCGTGGTACCCACAGAAAATGATGGTGACGATAATGGTTAAATCTCCCCGCATCCGTTCCCGCCTGCTTATTTTTGTAAATATTGTCTTCGTGTCGTGCCTGTGTGCAGCAAAATAGCTGCCTGCGTGCGCCCCACCAACCAGTGAACAATGAATGATTAGGGATTCATTCAACATTAAAAGAAAGATTAGTACTTACTTAAAAGATAATTCTACCACTTCCCCACCTCCCTCTCATTCAACCTATCAACCAGCAATTTTTCCCCAGAAAAAAAGAGAATAATCTAACGGCATATCCCAGTTTCATTCTCCCTGTCTTCGTACATATTACACTATTCCTCACTTTTTACTCCCATCACACCTGTATATAGCATTAACTCCTACTCCGCCTCCCTGCCTCATTCTCCTTTTTGCTACACACATCAGCAGAAGACGCTATATTTATTACGACAACCTCACATGCGCAGAGGCACACACATACACACATACTACACTTTATTTGCTATTATCGCAAAATTGTAATTTTCAGCGAGAGAGGTATTAATTTTTGCTGGCACATTCTTTCCCTATCATCATGTTGTAATCAGGCTTCATGATCCGGACTAACCAGTAGAGTACGGATGCTTACTGATAATAAGTACCCAAATTATGTATACAATAGTATAGGCACACATACACATCACACGGTTATATTTTTTTTCTCTTCTTGATACTCGGCGTTATCATCATCATCGCCATCCATCGTTTCTGTGATAACGCCAATCTGCTGCTGGCTGCCGTGTGTGGTGCGCAAAGATTTACTAGTTTGACGGTACTGGCGTTGTTGACGCGTTCTGTTGTGCATAATGTAATGGATTACTCACATTTGTATTTGCATTATGCATGCAGGCCCATTATTCAAAACACATGATTCGAGTTTTCACCAAGAATCAAGTCAAGGCTAGCAGCAGCAGCAGCAGCAACAACAACAACAACGGCTTTTCCCCTTTTTTAAAAAAGAAGCCTGGCCACTCTACCGCAATAAAGGAGCACATTAACGCAGTAGCGGGTAAAAATAAGGTGGTGGTGGTGGTGTGGTGCCAGTAGTGGTGTGTGTGTGTATTCAAAATCTTTTTATTGGAACTTATATAGTATCTCGACATTCGACATAATTCCTACTATATGTCACGTTATAAAAGCTTTTGAGGTTGATGATGATACCCTTCTCCCGAATTCCCTCATTTTTTGTCTTGAAGTGTTTCTTCAAAGAAATGCAACAGTCAAACAGTTTTCTTTACAAGCTCGTGTCGTGACGGTCGTGCGTCATAATGACATCCGTAAAGCAATAGAGAGAGAGAGAGAGGGAGAAGGCATTATACGAGGCACATTATTACCGGCTTTAATGATCAGAGAATACTCAGTCAGAGAGAATGATCGCGGCATCGTGGTGATTTTGCGACGATACGGGAAAAATATGAGGGATTCATACCTCGACGTGTACTTTTTTTGTCAGTCACTCATTCATTGAGCTTTTTCGTCAATATTTTCATTGTTTACACGGAGGAATGTGCAAATGTACATGCCATCGCATTATCCACACAGAATCACAGAGAAGTATCATCATCGTCATTGTCGTCATCACCTTTATCAGGTTTTTTCCCCGCTGAAAATATGTGTCTATGTTGAAATGAATGAATGGAATGAGTAAAACCTGCGAGAAGGGGGAGATGGCAAACGGGGAAAAAATCCGCAACCGTGGCGCTCTGTTGTTGCTGCTGCTGCTGCTGCTGTGTTGAAGCTGTCAAAAATCGCATATTCAAAATTCAACTGATGTGATTGAATGATTGCATGATGTTGCCCTTTGGTCTCTATGCGCTCCAAGGTGGTCATTACCGTCGTCGATGTTGACGACGAGGACGACCAAAGTCGTTGTTGTAATGGATATTGTTCTTGTTTTGGCAAAAAGAAAAAAAATACTATCAAACGCTGATCTCTCTCTCCCTCTCTCTCTCTTACCCTTCTCCCTCTCGAGGAAAGCTGGCACAGAGGCACAGATCTACATTACACGACGACCACGGTGTTCCATATCGTGGCACTTACTGGCAAGCAGCAATAATAATAATAATCATAATCATAGCCAGCGCGACCGAATTCGCATTTTTATTGTTTGTCAGAAGAACAAAGTCAAAACGCGCATGCATCTAGACAACAACACTTTTTATACATGCATATTTATAATTCATTACATTTTGCGTAGTCTCTTCAAAGTGCGCCTATATAGATGCGGGTTGTATAAGAATAAAAAACGACAATAAGAATAGAAAACACTTAGCATGATGACGGGGAAAGAGGCATATTTTTCAAAATATTTTGGCAGCTTTCTTGTGTATTCTTCCTCGGCGTTCCCCGCTGCATATTTCACTTTGATGATGGATGTAGATGTGGGTCGCCGTAAAATTCAAAAAGGACAAACAGCAGCAGCACCTAAGCGCCAGAAGTATTATGATAAGTAAAGGGAACGCTACTTTTGTCGTTCTTGACATAGTTGAGGATTTCTGTCGGTTGTTGTTCAAGAAAAAGGTAGAAAGAGACAAAAAGCAGTCCATATCGTGTCTTCCCTGTCGTCGTCGTCATCATCGTCAGCAGAATCGTAATGTTTTCTTTCGGAGAATACATAATAATCTGTAGGGAAAAGAGGGGTTCTATAAAATATGCAGAAATGCCTGCATTCTTTATGAATTACAAAGAGTGTATGTCTTTCTCTCTCTCTCTGCCTCTGTCAGTACGTGTGAGTGTGTATGTGTACCGATTCGAAATGAGAGCCATGAAAAAGCAATTTGTGATTATTTGTTGTTTGATTTACAAGTTTTATGGTACACTCGTTGCCGGTAGAAGACGGTTAATGAAAGCCACAGTGGGAAATGATAATAAAAGGTGAAAGGGCAGATTCATGCTCGCATTTGTACTTTTTCAAGCTTCTTTTTTATTGCGGGCTTAGTGTCTTACCTCTTGTTTACTTACCCCATAGCTGGGAAGCAAAGCGGAGAGAGAGAGAGCAAATGCCAATTGCCAATTGAAGGCTAACGACGCTTTTGAGCTAAATAATAATAATAATAATTGATATCTGGGGATATTGAATGGATGAATGTTGTTATTCTGGTGATTATTATAAATGACCGCAAAAAAGGAACGAAGAAGTATATGCGCTTTCGTATACATGTGGATAGGTACTCAAAAAGTAGTCCATTACATTGTTGCCATAAATTGGATGCGTGTAACGGTTGCCCCAACTCCATTCAGTGATGCGCACAAACAAGATGATGATGATGATGATGCAAACAAGTATAATATATCCCTCTTGGTATCATGTAATCCGTTTTTATTGTTCTCCGAACGAAATTGTAACACTCCCGGAATTAAATCAATTGTTAAAGTGGACTCCTGTTCGGAGAGTGACCACACAGCGAAAAAAAACGGAGGTGCTCCATTGTTTTTTTTCTCCACGGTTCAGGAAGCGACAAAAAGACCCTAAATAAACGTTGGTGGTCCGTCGTTTTACACCGCGTGTTTTTTTTGGTCCGCATAAATTTGCGAATCCCATACTTCAGATAAGTGGTCTGATAAAAATAACTATCCATGCGTCACATTAAAGTTGTATACACCTCATATCTGATACAAGGCAGTAGTAAATAGGAGTATCAGCACAAAACTAATCATTCGTTAGCAGCAGTTGGCAGCCTCGTGATTTGCTGTTGTGTATTCCCTATTAGCACACACACACAGGTAACGCACAAAATTAAGGTAATAAATAATCCATCTCTCTCTCTCTCTCTCCCTTACATTTCGCTACTAAAAACAGCCGCTTCAGCACTACCTCCTCTCTACTCCCCTACAAAATCGTGCAGAGTAATGTTCTTATTAAGAAAATAAAAAATAGATTTTGCTTAAAGACGATGTTCCGCAGTGGGACTCCAATTTTTAATGGGTACTTGCGCACATATTTTGTATTTAGAGGAGCCATTATTACCTGAGAGCGTACTTTTTTTGTAGACCCGGCCGTTGATCGTATAATAACGTTTTTACTAGGACAGAAGTATAACATAACGTAATATTAATATTGCTACTGGGAGCTGCGAGAGTATTTGTGAGAGAAATGCTCATGTTGGTGGTCTCTCTCTCTAGAGAGACTGCGCTTGCAAAGGTAGAGTCAGCGTCTACGGCTCTAAAATAAGACTGTATTAAATTGGCCAAGTAATAATAATAATAATAATAACAATAGTAATAAAGTGAGTGTATGTGTGTGCGTTTGTGTGTGTGTGTGTGGCTGGTGAACATGCCTGCCGCTACGGCTGCTCTGCAACTTATTTTTTATTGTTGTGTGAAGATTGCATGCATTTATTATTATCGTTGTTGTTGTTATTATTGTTATCATTATAGGCATTTATTTATATTCATTCTCATTGTTACATGAATTATTGTTGCAGTAATTGAGGGTGCAATTTTTGCCTGTTGTTATGAATAAAGACGGGGATGATGATGATGGTGATGTATCTCGCGCTGCCGAGTCTGCAGTCTGCACAGCACAGCATATTTTGGCTTGGTTCGATCACCACCACTCTGTGGCATTTATCATTGTTAATTTTTAAGTTGGAGTTAGTCAGTCATTTCATTTTACTGGTAACAATGGGAGGAAAATACTTAAAACGTAATTTTTTTTTCTGAATGAAGGAACAACTGTGTAGGTACGTCTACTGTACGCATTCAGGTAAATATGTACGCACACACACGAGCATTTTTCATCATCAATGCAGTGTGATATGATTAAATGATTTACGGGTGTATGTTGTTGTTGCTCACTGCTGTTGTCTTGTACATCTGTACTTGCATGAATTTGATAAATTGCAGTGTTAATGTGCCTCTGTGTGTGGCAGCCGCTGCGTCGAGTTGTGTTCTAGATTAAATTAAGGCATAATAATAATAATAATAATGATATGTACTATATTGCTATTACTACTACAACTACAACTTGAGTAAGCAGCACATTTTTTCCTTTGCCATAATTTATGAATATTACACGTAAGTGCCTAAATAAGTTTAGTAAACTCCCATTAAAGTAGGCCTACTAGATCAACTTGCAGAGGTACACTTCACGACTTATAATTTTTCATCTTTTTTTGCTGTTGTGCGAAGCGTACAAGCATGCCATACTTGACTTAAAAATGAGGTGTAAAATTTCGAAACGAGTTGGCATAACGTATGATTACTATCGCGGAATTCCATTTTTCATTTTTCGTCAAGCGTCCGCCAAAAGTAATGTCGTTTTAGGTTATCAGAGTAAACACGGAACAACAAATAAAAAAAGTGTACCCTAGATGCCTTACATTACGGGCAGTGGTAGTATCGCGCAGTAAAATTATTTTATTCTTTAAAGTAGGTTCGTGTACGTTCCAGGATTATTTTCCGGTAGCCTGGAGGTAATATTTTGTGCCGGCTGTTATTATTTATATTGTTTGCTTCTCTCCTAGCGAAACTTTCCATTACTTTTGTCCTCGGTTGTGTTTCCTCCCGTTTGTGTGCCCAGTGCATGTACGCCGCGCTATAAAAGTATAAAATGTGTACCTATAATTGGAATTTTGCAGAGAGAAAGGCCATGCTCGTATGAGTCTATAAGGGACGACGTTGTGTAATAGAGTCAGCCCCCTCATGTAATATTTAAACGGCTATATTTCACGACAGCCGAGGCTGGGCGATTTCCCCAGCCCTTTAATCACATCACGTTTTTCGCATCCCATCATCGTCCAACACCAGATTGGATGTTTCTTCCTTTCCCGTGGCCATCCCGGTTCAGATGATTTGAACGTTATTTTTTCTGGTTTTGACAACTGCTGGTTAAAAGTGGCTCTTCTTCCCCCTGTGATGTGGGTGGAGACGTATTTCGGGCGACAAAAAAAAATACCAGGAGCGAAAGCACAATCTTGCTAAATAGACAAAGGAGAAAATTATGTTGCGACTCGGGTTTTTCTGCCGACAGATCCGTAAAAGATTATGCTAACGGGGGTGGCCATGAGTTGGCCAGTGTGTGTATGTGTTCAGGGTGTAATAAATAATGTTTGGTGACCGTATCCTCAAAACACGTACCTACATATAGCATGTAAGTCAAGGGAAAAAATAAGACAGCCCAGAAAAAATAAATAAATGGCGATTTCTTTTGTAGTTGAGCTACTACCACCACCGCCGTTACAATTCTGAGACATATGGTCACGTTAAGTCGTGATGTGTCAGACATTTTGTTCTATATCTGGTGGCTTACAATTTCCTCGATCGCGGGCATCTTTTTTTTATACGAATTGATGCCGTCATCAACGAAACACTTAATCTACATGTATGCTCCTACCATATACCCCTCTATACACCATTCTTACAGTAGACCCACTCTTGATGAAAGTGTGATTGAAAAGGGCCGACAGGAAGATTGAGAAGCCCGTTGAGAAGTTGACGATCGAGTGATTTTATTTCCTCTGCATTGCGGGAACACGCATCCGAAAACAGAGAAGTGCCTTTTTTGGTACATTTACAACAAAAGTGGCAAGCGTACATTTTGTTTGTTTATGAATGTCCCCCTATTATGTATATGGACTTTATTGTAATCATCTAGCCTTGCCAAACAAAATAAGAAATAAATAAACAAAAGAAATCCCTGCTGCAAATAAATGGACAGCAACAACGTCAAAAAAATGTATGTATCCTCTTATCTTTTTTTCCTCGTGCGTAGTACTCCTACTCTGCCTGTGTGCGCCAACTAATGCTCCCTCTCTCCGCTTCTGAATAATTCATTCAACAGCGCAGTATTGTCGTGCAAAAAATATGTATACAGTCTCTATATGTGAATGGGAGGAAACGATAAGAAAAATGTGAGTAGTAGTACTAGCGGGTGACTTCATCATAAAAAAAAACTTGTCAACCCATCGCCAACTCAACTCTCATTGTCAAACATATTCTCTTTCTCTTTTTTGGACTTGAAGAAAGAAACAATTCGAAAAATGTCTTTTGATATATATTTTCCCCCTTATTGCTGCTGCCCTGTTTTTCCTCTCTCCATCTCGCCCTCCCTCTCTTTCTCTCTATCTCCGCTCCACTGACGTCTGCTGTCGAAAATATAACATTATTGTAAGTTGTGTGATAAGAAAATAAACTATTTTTCGCAGGCCTGACTAAAAAAGAAAGGAAACAGCGGAAAGGCAAGGCACACAATAAATAATATATTTATGTACAGCCTGAGAAACACTTGTAGGCAGTTGAATCATTTTTGCTTTGTTGGATCAATACTTACTATTGCCTGCAGTTGGATAACAAGAAAAGTTTTCTTGTTCGCCGAAAACGGAGCATCGGTGATAAAAAGGCGATAATGATGTGCCGGGCTATTTTCCTGCTGTCTGTCGACGTCCTCTCTCTCTCTCTCTCTCTCTCTTGGGTATACAAAACACAATGATTACATACAATTCAGTTCCTGGTCGATGATGAGCTTCTCTCTCTCTCTCTCTCTCGCTCTCTGGGCTTCCCCGATATTACACTTCTCTCTGGCGGACAATAACAAGGCTGCTGCTGGAAGGGATAGTGCTTACTTTATATCGTTTTAAAAAATGAGGTGATTTTTTTGTCCTTTAACAAAAAACAAGACACGTAATAATGACGCACTGTTGTTCTGCAATGCAGGTTCTGTAAAACAGTATAGACACACTCTGAGGCCCTGTCATTGTCTCATCATCTGAAATGATTAACGTGGTCAGAGACTCCTCATTTCAGCGTTGCTGTTGTTGTTGTCATCATTATTTTCTTCTCTCGGTAAGCGTGGTTATGTGAATGTGGCTGGCTGGCTGTCGAGAGAAACAAAAGAAAAATATAGCGTGGTCCTGTACAAAAAATCAAAATCTTTCGTTGCCGCCGTTTTGGTCAAATAACACATAAACCCAGAGAGAGAGAGAGAGAGAGAGCCCCTGTGAGTGTCTGGGTATGCACAGGAGGGGGAGGGTGACTGTAATGAGGATGACGAGAAAAAGGGGAGAGGATGATGACGATGATCGTCTGACGAGAAAACTTCCACACAGTTTGTACTACTGTTGCTCTGGCTCTGCTGTTGAAGGAATTCTTCTTACGAAATGGCGTTTTCTCTAGTTGCACTAATTCTATATTTCGTTCTTGTTTGAGCTGCCAGCTAAAAGAGAAGGAAGGCGCCTGATATCGCATAATATTTTGAAAATTGTTCAAATTTTCTTGCAACATATGCGCGCTCTGGTTCTGCGCTGCTGCTGCTGCCGTTGTTTGTTTGTACGTAAATAGGAAATGATGCTTTACTGTTGTGTGTGTGCTAATACCTCATTTTTTCTCGACCCAACAAGCTGTTTGTACTCTGCTTGTGCTACAACAACAGACAAAGAACATCATTGTTTTCGTTGCGTACAACTAGAGCTGTTTATTGTTCGTAAGACGAAATTGTAGTGCAAAAGCAAACTTGGCACAATAACAATATATTGTTTGTAAGTTTTGAACAGAGAGCAGGAAAAAAAGCCCAGCCAAAAGATTTCATTCCTCATTATTTTTTTTCAGCCGATGGCGGCGTGAAAGAAAAAAAATTGTGTATTTGTGGCAGGACAGGAGTAGTGGTTGGTGGTATGAGTAATTTGTTATCAAAATGATTACAGAGGTAGTTTATGTGTGACTCTGGTTATAGCTTTGATGAGGAGGAAAGCGACACGATGACAGCACGGCGGCGATGATGATGATGATGATGATGACGATGGCGACGTTTGCTAACTAACGAGGTATTAAGCAACCTCGAACTCAAAGTCTTTGTGCGTAGTAGTAGGAGCAATCAGTCAACAGTCAACACTTTACTGACAGCAGATGGATAGCGATTAATTTAAAAAAGATTTGCGCCTTATCCGCGCCTAGATTTGAGGCAGAGAGAGAGAGAGAGAGAGAGAGAATGATGACGAATGTCAATAAGCGTATTAGCTAACTGATTAGTGATTACAATATGTTTTAACAAGAAGGGAAATTGGATTTTTCTGGCTTTTCCTTTTGCAACTTTCATCAGCAGAGAGCGTGTGTACAGGGTATATGCAGTAATTGGCTTAAAAAAGTCAAATAAGTTTGTATTATGCAGAAAAACAATGAATTTATTATTTTCGTAGCATATTTTTCGTTTGTATTGTTTTGAACGTAACGTCAATAAATTATGTATGCAGCGAGAGAAACGTGCTTCTCAGCAAAGGTAAACAGGCAACACAACAGCAACAGCAGCAAGGATTTAGGTATGCATTCCACAGCGAACGCTTTCAAAACATTTATTTCGATAATGGCCCGTGCAAAACAATGGGGGAAAAGGAAAATCAATGAAGTTTAAGTCTAGAGGTGTTTATTTTTCGAATGGCGAAGGGAAAACCAATATAAAAAATGTAGGCCGTAAACGGTAGTAGTAGTAGTAGTAGTTGTTTACGGAGAGAAAATGGCACTTTTGAGTACAGAAGACTGATAACTTTTTAAAATAATTGTATTCATAAGCCACAGCCGACAGTTATGCGCATTTTAAACGGAAAACAGGCCATCATTCAATTTTTTTCTATTTGTGAAACGCCAGCAGATAGATAAAGATGAAGTGACGTTGTTGCGCCTTGACGCTGCCGAATTTCGCAGTGGTGATGGCGATGGCGAAACGAAACTTATATCATTCTCTCGAAAAACAGTTGCCAGTTTGTATTTTTTTTTCGGGTCGAAGGCCACGCATAATTTTTCTTACTGCCTTGTCTCTCTGTCGGCCATCAAGGTAGCCCGTCAGTCAGTTTCGTCCGCGGTCGTCGTCGTCGTCAGCAGCAGAAAAAAGAGCGGTTATGTTTCTTCACGATAGACAAAACTCAAAACGTAACTTGTTCAGAAATATTTTGTCATAAAAAAATAACACATTTTCCCCCTGTGTGCGTGTGAGTGCACACAAGTAAGTGAATAATAACATGTGTGGTGGGTACCATACTGAAAATTATGAGTTATGTAGTCAACTTTTGCCAGTTGCAAGTAATCTACTATTACAACAACAACAACAACCACTAATCTAAACTACAACAAGAAGGTACAAGAACAGTAGTAGTACGGTACGGTGCTCATCCATTCAAAAAATTGTAGACATTCCTTTTTTAAACAGAAAATTTCCCTTTGATTTATCTCCTATGGTCAGTAGAGATCACTTTTGACTCGTCAAATTGCCATCATCTCATCAGACCGGTGATAAATGGGATCAAGCATGAACTTTCGCATTGAAAGCTGTCATTGTCGTTTCTGGGATGATGATGTTCACGTAAGAGTATATACCAACTACCAACATCTTCAACACTGGGAGTGAGTGAGAAAGAGGGAGAGAGAAGGGGTAAGATGACAAGATGACTATTATTTTGCCTGCGGAATTTATTAATAAGCCAAACTACGGTAGATTCCTGTAATCTCCAATCTCCATCTGCAAATTATCGCAACTTTATCTTTTATCTTATTGCTGCAGTACATATCATCTTTCACAGCAGTCATCATCATCATCATCATCATCATAATCATCAACATCGTCGTCGTCGTCGCTCCTATCACCATCATCATTATCGATGAATATTTATGTACTTTATCATCAACATCCCCATTTTTTTTATTTTTCATGTGGCGTATTTAATTTTAGCAGAGAACCGCAACTTCATTTGTAACGCGCTGTGCGGAAAACCCCCTCCAGATGGGAATTATCCCGACGACGACAACGACGGAGATGATCTTTGTATGCTTCAATGCGGACAATCAATATGATGTCCTAATTGAATCTAAAACTAAAATCTCTTCATTACTCTCCGCCGCCACACCTACATGCTTACAAAATATGCTCCACATGTACTCACTCGAGCGTAATAACTAACTGACTTTTTTTCTGCTTGGGTAACCACCCCAGTTAATTGAAACTGTAGCAATCTTTTGAAAAAAATACACTAAACTTTTCCCAAGTTTGCATCATCATCACTCTTTATTTTTTTCCGCTCATCAGGCTTGTTTGGTTGTGTAATCGGGCGGGTGCGGGGAGTGGGTGGATATCTCTCTGTGATGGGGAATATTTTCGGTCACATTAGTGTCATCTTTGCTTTAAAATGATGAAATTGATGATGATGAAACGCCACACGTCCTACAAATAACCTTGCCTTGAAGAAAAAGAAGATGACGCCTTGATAATAATTTTTTTTCTGCCTCGGCAAGTGTCTGTTTGTTCTGTAAAAGTTGTTTTTTTTGTTCAGCAAACTGTTTTTGCCCTCTTTTTTCACCTCTCAGGGTCGTAACTAGCAGCAGCTTGACATAACAAACGTTTCTTTGAGCGCATTTTCATTCCTGATTAAATATTACTTTTTTGCCCCTTCTGTTAATTAAAAAGATAGGAGTGGACTACTACTGATAAAGAGAGAGGAGCAGAAGAACAAAACAGATATCGCACACAAAGAAAAAGTTGTTAAAGTTTCATCATATTCATGATATTCTAAGAACGTTCCATGTTGTTCAAGTTTATTTAACCTTCTCGTGACTTTGCACCATTACGTATTCCGCACATACGAGAAGATGGAGGAAGGGAAGGGGGGGGCTATTCTCGGATGCTGTGTGCAACTACGTCTCTTCCACGTACCCACCTCTATCACGTAGTATCTCGGGCTGCTTTTACTTTTTACTGGGAGGTGGTGGTCTACCTAACACACCACCTTGGAAGTTATTATAGTAGGTTTCCGCGGAGAGTTGACGTGTGTTGTGCTCTCTTAAAAAGGGAACAACAGCCAAAAAGGGGGGATGCCATGCTTGCATGATTTTTGTTATAGAGAGGAAATGACGAGAATATTTTTTTTATCAAATCACATATTTATTAAAATGATAAGAGGACAAAATATAACGGTCTCTGCACGTCGCGTATATGTGGACATGTTTCGTGCAGAAAATGAAATTACGCGGAAGAGAGGAAATAGTTTTTTTCTCTCTCGCTCTCTCTCCGCCAGCGAAAACAGGATGTTTACTAGAGAAAAGCTCAGCGTGAAAATAAATGACGGAGGCGGATGTACACTGAAGCTGTAAAGGTGAAACGGTGAAAGCACTCTCCTCCTGGAGAAAAGCATAACATGTCGCGTTAATATAAGTTTTTACATCTTATGGGCAGGAACACGGTACAATGGAAGCTTATCATTTCTGAAAGAATGGGGAAATTGTGGGGTATTCCGTTTTCTTTGAAGGGTTGATGGACTGGAAGCACTACGAAGAAATCCTTTTGAAAAATTACACAGCTTTACACCAATCTCGTTTCTTAAAGCACTCTCACGCTATTGTACACATTCCAACCGTTCCTTTCTCTCCAAATTTCTCTGGTGTTACCCGTGTGGTGCGCATTCTAGCGAGGAGCACGCGTTCTACACACGCGTTCCTCGAAAAGCGCCCAGGAAGAGGGAACAACGGCCACACAAACTGTAATCAGAATAATATTACGTTTTTCTCTCCCGTATGGTTATCCTCTCAAAGAACAATAAAATTCCTCTTTTTCTAAACCTCCTTCCCCATTCCGGGCGAGTATAATATTGCCACGTCATTCAGAGCACAATAAAAAAAGCAATGACGCCGGCCTACAATGACGAAATCAAGATGGGAGTTTAGAGGGAAATGAGCTTGGTCTATAAAAAAAGCTAACAAACCCTGCAATAATGATAATGGGAGCTTGTCTGCCTGCTGCTGCTGCTGCTGGTCCGTAGAAAGTGGACGCATTCAAGTCCACAAAAATCCACTAGATACCTATACACTCGGGGTATATCTACGTAGTACCTATATATAGACGACGACCCATTTTCCTGGGCTATGTTGGTATTGTGTACGACGTACGTAATTTGCTCTACTTCCCTAAACTGTCATTATATGTGTATACCGAGCAGGACTAAATAGCCTGTAACTTAAAAAGTAAGCAAAACTTTCTTCTTGTGCCAAGTGAATTTTAATGATGCATAAAACACTGCGCTCTTTTTGGATTCTATGCTGTACGTACTGTATATAGGGAAGAGGGTACACTCTTGTTGTGTTCATTTTTTTAGCCAATTTTTCTTCTATGGACTTCATTCTTTCCAAAAATAAAATGAAAGCTTGCTGGGAGAATAAACAGGGAGAAAAAGGGGATGTCGTGTTATCGGTGGTCAATGCTACACTTTTTATTTATTACCACACGGGATCTGGTATGTCTCTCGTCAATTGTCAGTGGCGTGTGACGCGAATAGCGAAGTAAATTTAACATTGCATTCCAGGAGAAAGTTCATAGACCGTGGGGGAAAATGAATGTGCACAAAAAACACACAGGACACGTAACGGGAGAAAGATATCCAGAGAAATTGGAATGATGTGGCAATGCTTAATTTACCTTGGCACCAGGAGCAGTGTTACTTGGTATCATTTGCACTATAAAGCGACATTGCTTTCTCCCTGTCCGCCTACACGAACTACATGTATCAATTTACATGGTCTCTCTCTCTCTCTCTCGTGCCCAATAAGCTCTGCTATAAGTAAGTACATAATACGCCCAATGTTGCGGGAAAGGTTCTAGGAAGGTAATCTTTTCTCGGTGCCCACGTCGTCGTCCTACAACGCCAGTAGTAGTGTCTCCCAGCAACCGTGTGGAGAGGCTTTAGGTCGACAGAACATGTACTAAAGGAACAACACATCCTGCATGTGTTATTATTTTTCCTATTGTAAAATGTAGTACAAGGCACCAGCATCTCCCTCCACACACAGCTTGTTCGTTGGGAGCCACTTGCAAAAAAAATATTGATTACCATTTTCCCTATTCTACCACTGCTGCTGGTGGAAAGCAGCCTGGAAACCTAAACCTACAAAACACGCAGGGATACACGCATAGTATTGTGCTTTACAGTCTCGCTCGATTACATGCCATCAGAGGCCTATAACGATGTACAGGCAAATGCAATGTCTCCGTATAACTGCCTTTACTAGTGTTCTGGTTTAAATTTCCCTTCCTTGTAACAGTATGATTGGAGCAGGGAAAGTAGTTGGTGCTGTTGGTGGGAAGTCGGAACAAGGGTAGCAGGTCGAATCCGAAACTTAACACACACGTACTCACATATACGGACAAAAGGTATAGAGAACTACGGAGGTTGCCTTTCCTTGTTCCTTTGGTTTGACTTTCTCTCGAAATGCCTGGAAATAGGGAAATAAAATAAAGTGGAGAGAAAGTCGAGTAGATTGGGGGCTCTCTGTTTACGGCGGTATGTGTGTGTGTGGATGTGCGTTGTGAATGGTGTTTGTGGAGAAATCGTAAAGGTTATGAGCCATATGCTTTCACCGTCGTCAACGAAAAAAAACTCTGCTCTCTCTCTCTATTTCTCCGGTTGGACTGCCTTTTCAGTTATTAGGAGAATGTGAAAAGAGAGTGGCAGCCACACAGAGATTTTGTTTTGTGTGCAGCATCAAGATATCTAGTGGGGAGCTGTTTTTGATGGTACTTGTGATATTTGTTCATTTTGTGGACTCATTTGTACGTGTTCTCTGAGAGAGAGAGAGAGAGAGGGAGAGAGAGCGAGTTTCTGTGTACCTTTGTCAGTATTTATTTTCGTACGAGAAAAAACCTGCAAGTCTGCATTTTCTACAACGTGACACGCTGGTACAGACAGTTTCTTTGAGAGCATTCTAATTTAATTTACTTTTCGAGACCAAGTGAAAACGAGAGGTAGCTGAAAGTTGGGTGATATTCACGGAGCCATAAAGACTTCTTTTTTTAAAAAAAAAAAGTTGTTTGTTCTCTCTATCTAGCCATATCCGTTTTATCATATCAATCTTACTCTGACTGACAAGCTTTGGCTTTGACGGTAATTAAATTTCAAGAAAGGAAGGGAAAAAACGCAGAGATTCCAAAAACGTTCTAAAATTGGCAAACGCTTTAGCTGAACGTCGTACCTGACTGTTTTTTATAAAAAGAAATATTTTTGGGAAAATAAACTCGACATTATAACTTTAAAGGAAATTCAATTACTCTCCTTCTTCCGGGCGTTTTTGTGTGCGACATTTTGAAGCAGCGTAAAGCTTGTCTCGCTTCCGTTTCTCTCTCTCAGCATCTCTGCATATCTGGACGGGAGCCCCCGTAGCACCCTTCTTGGTACTTTGTCACCTTGGCCCAACGAGGATTCTCTCTGCTTCCATTTTTGTTGATCGTGCACTTTTATTGGTGCTATTGTAACGTGCCCAAACCATCGATTTTTTCTGGGGGACAACAATAGACTTTTTGACCTTGAGAATCCCCACTTAATTGTTTATTTAACTACGTGGTGCTCGTCTCTGTTACCTCTCGTGAGGAACGGGGAAACTGCTCTTTATATTACAAAGCAAAAACAAACTGACTGAGTGAGTGTGTGTGTGCTCTTAAAAAACGTGACAAGATGTGTGATACCATAAATGTTTTATAGCGAGTGAGGGTGCAGTACTACCATGCGCCTACTTAAGTTTCCTATTCTCATCATTAAGGTAAGCCAAAGAGGAAAATGGTGTGTGCACATAAGAAAACAAGTGTAATGAAGTGGTAACAGATTAAGTTGATATTTTATTTCCTCCCAGGAGATATTTACGACCCTTGGCTTGTCATTGTCATTGTTGATGCCACGATATCGTGGTGGCCCCTTGTCAGTTTACCAGTTTCCTGTATTTTACAAGGGTATTTAGTAGCCCAGCCACCTAGGAGGAGCGTGTAAATAATACGCAGAGAGAGAGAGAGAGAGAGAGAGAGGTAATCGTTGGTTTTGGTTACACGTTATTACGGAGGTAATAATAAATTGATTTCCCTCCACCTCCACCATTGTTGGCGTAATAACATTTAGAGTCAGTGAGTTAGTAAGCTAATGGCACACTAGTGATAACAGGGAGGCTTTTTTACACAGGGAAGGAGAGAAAAAAAATGTAAGCCAATGCCAAGTAAGAAAAAAAAAAACCAAGTAAGCAAATGATTGATCATTCTTTGAACGCTGTTAAATTAGCTGCCTTCAGACCGGCATAAATGGACTTGCATGTGTGGGCAATTAGCAAGGTGATGATGACCACGACCACTTGTACATGCTCTGTAGCTAATAATGATTATGGATGATGATGCGAGGTGCGTACAAAGTAGATCCGCAAATTAGAACGAAACATCAGCGTTGTAGCGTCATCAGCGTCATTATTACTATTATCGGAATAGGGCGAGCAACTAGAAAAATGTTGTATTTTTGGACCATTTCCCAATAAAGTTTAATGGGATACATGTGCCCGTCATTAAATATCTGTTTAGATGCGCCGTAATACGTAGTTGTAAAGACGATGAGGATGATGATGATGATGATAAGTACCCTGCTGTACGACAACTGCAGGCCATCTTCTGCATTCTACCTTCATTTGTCACTGACTCCAAAAATGGAAATGAGTGTGTGTGCTCGCTTGGCGAGAAGGAACGCGAGCGACATCAAGTTGTAGTAGGCTTCACAGAATCAAAAAATGACCATCGTCATATTATGTTATATACGTAAGCCACGTAAAAAATGCAAATATAGTGCAGTCACAAACATTCACCTCCATTTTACTTGGGGTATCGTATCGGTGTAAAAAGTGAATCGCTCTTGTGTACTCTACTTACTTATTAGTAAACTGCAGACGTTCTTAGTTTGTCAATAAAGATATATAGAGCTGCGGCGTAACTACTACACTACAGTACTCATTTTTGTTCTCTATTTGCAATAATAATGGCAGGGATGATTATGGCAATGTAGTAAATAGCACCTGTCACTTCTTTACCAGTCGCACACACGCAACCCCTTCTCATAATTGGAAAAATACAAATGAAGACAAATAACTGTATTTTGCATTTTTGCATGCGCCCCAATGGTCGCGTATTCGCTGTCTTTGGCTATTATTATTACGTATACGTATAGAAAGAAAGAAGAAAGAGAGCCAGTCCAAATTTTTACCCCCCCCTTCTTCTGCGGGCCCCCTGATCCTTGTCATATACGGTCAGTTAGAGACTATATATTATATACCAAGAATATTAGATTACTATCACTTTTGAGGCAGAAAAATTGCAAACGTGATGGGATCCACCGTGTGTGTGCGTGCCCATACTGGCAAAAGGAATACTACATACAAATAGGCAAAATGATAAATGAAACAAATGGAAAAAAATGTCAGTTAAGTTAAATATGTTGTGTTACGAATGTAAATTAGCGGAGCAAACGATACCATTGTTATTGCGCTGCTGCAGCGCGCTGTTTGAAAAAAATAAGATATTTTTCTCGAGTAAGAATTTGTATACCTATAATTGGATTTAAAAAAGTGTGTAGTTGCGGTTGGTAGGTCAGCAGCAGTTGGCGGTTTGAGATCAAATTCATATTACCCTCACGTATCATCACGGTGTGGCATATTTGTCATTTTTGCGTAGGCCTATTGCGTTTCACTAAATGAATATCAAGTATCACTACAACACATAATATTATGAACAAAAATGTGGATGGATAATAATCAAAATGCGCTTTGTAGATGGTGATGTGAGAGGGGGTATATCATTTGTACTTTTTGACGGAAGAAGTTGTGCAGAAAAGGTTATAAAAGAAAATAATAGGCAGACACGTCTTGTTACGCACAAGTTTTATTCGTGGCGAAAGCTAACGTTCTCGTAATCATCATGGTCATATCATCATGTTATAGTATTCGTCATTCTCAGAGTTTTGGCAAGAATTGCTCAGTGAACTTGTCTTTCGATAGGACGATGATATTATAGACTGTGGTGGGATGATTTGGAAGTGTACACACACTGGTACTTATATAGTGGTGTGTGTAGGTATCCCATAATAATCACATGCCCTACCACTAATCCAATTTATGGGAGACCCCACCTGCTTCTGAAATTACTAATTTAAGGGCCGCAGATATTTTTTTTCGTGTGATGATGTCGTATACAATTTGTACACATCCGATACAAATTACTGTCATTTAGCTCGACTGGGGGAGACGAGTTATTGTAAAAACAGGATTGTAGTGTGTGATTAATAATCGTAATCATAATAAGAGTATGATGATACAGCAATGATTATGTTAATGTTCATCATCATCGCTATCACCATTACTATTTTATTACTTCGGTTGATTTGATTTGCCCACGTCGTTGGGCACTTTCAGGATATTTTGCGTGTTTTGACTCCTCTGCTGCTATTTGCACCACTCAACGTCGTCGCTGTCGCCGTTATCATCATCATCATCGTCGTCATCAGGGAGTAAATTTAATAATATTTTGTAAATAGGGAATCGTCATCAAACACAGCGTCACTTTCACTTTTGTTTACTTCAACTTTCCGCATAATAGTGCCTGCTCAACCTCCCTCTACAAAGAAACAGATTTGACGATTGTGTATCCGTTTTGTATTTTATTAGTGCGTACGTGTTTTCCTGCCGAAACAAAATTACTTTACGATAGAAGAGTAAAGTTTGCCCTGATAGGCAACTTGGTTAACTGCGCGCGTAGTAGTAGTCGTCGTAATTTAATGACGTGTTTGTGTTTCTGCAGTGCACAACTTAATGGGTGGTAGTAACAAACTATGTACGCAGTCCCTCTTCCAAAAAAATGTATGCAAGCAAAGCGCATATATCCTTCAAATTATTTTGTTCGAGACCTGTACTGTTTAATTCTACTTTGAAATTATTGTGCCAGCAGTAGCAGCAGCAGCGGTTATACAAGTTCAAGTCCGTCATTCAAGTCCCCTTCCTCAAAGACAGATTATTCTGAAATTTATGGCAGTCAACAAATAGCCGAATATCACACATTGTATACCGCTCATTCGTCATCTCACAAAAAGAAGAAAATTCAAATTTTCAAATTTTTTCCTCTTTTCAGTAATCAAACTTCGGCGTCTCTGCTTTTCGATTTGTTTTTTTTGTTTTTGTTTCATATCGTCTGAAAAAGAAGCAACAATTTTCTCTCTCGTTTCGCCATTTTGCCGATATTATTGTGTTGCTGCTGCAATTTTTTGCTCTTTTCTTGGCTTGCTGCTGGGGAGGTCAAGCAGTCGTGAGAAGGGCTGTCAGCGACTACCAAAAAGGCACTTTTTATTTTCGACAAAATAATAATAATCCTTAATATCAGACATTGAATTTTATCGTACTTATTATCATCCCCGTGTGCCTAAAAAAGTATTTTTCCTCTCGTGAAGTTCTATTAAGTAGCACCTTTTTATTACTGCTGAAATTTTTGACGTGTTTTACAAAATATATTATCGTACAATTTGTTTTTCTATTTTGTATCGTTTTTTTTTGTTTTGAACGAACCTCTCATACACTACGTACGTACGTACATGATATTCAAAATAGGCGGTTAAATTTTTGACGTTCTCGTAATAACTCTCTGGCGGCGGCAGCAGCAGCGTAACAGCAAGGGAGAACTGAGAAAATTGTATTTCATCAACACAACAACTGCAACTGCATTTACTGTTGGGTTATCGTCATCATAATATCAATTTTTTTTGTGCAGGAGTGTGTTTTGATGTTTCTCTTTATTTTTTTCAACTTTCAACAAAACAGCCCGTAATGTGCGTTCGCTTTTGTTTTGATGTGTGTTTAACAACATTTTTTGTCAGCCTTCAATTTTTTCCTTTTTGTTATCTTGATTTGCATAATGCATCGCATGCTTTGGTGCTTTTGAGTGTAGGTATTTGTGCCTTGCATGCACTATCTTGTGCAGTGTTCCTATTACCCAAATAAATGCACTTTAAAACGTAAAATGGTAGTAAATGCAGAGAGTGGAATAAACGATCAACTATATCGAAAGAGAAAAAATACGGGTACATGTGTCTTCGTATGAATTATATAGACAAGTATATTTGTGTACGTGCACGTGTTGGCAAAAGTGGTATAAAAATTAAGATAACAAAAATAACAGCGCTGCTCATCATCCTCGTCGTCATCAGCGTCAGCCCAATATCGTATTGAGAAAAGGTGTGAAAGGGAAGAAAAGACGACCTTTACCTTTTTGTAGGATAAACGCTGCACGTCGTAGTAGTAGTAGGATTATTATTATTGGTGGTGGTCGTAAAATTCCTTTATGTTTGGGTCTTTCCTCGCTCATTCATGGC
>JAHZNE010003133.1:0-15682 GCA_027744055.1 Callyntrura sp. NNG-2020
TGACAAGTTAGGGGGCTATACATGGCTATACACAAGGAGGTGGGAGGGACTAACCATTATGTGTTTATTACGCTTAAGGGTTATATTTGTTATACAGATTTAAAATTCAGAGTTCAACAAAATGGTTTGATACAATTTCCTCTAGCTTTACTGATGGTCCTCTCTCAGGGGTCACCAAAGGGGTAATGTAAAATGAATACAAGGGATGGGACATCTGCTGTCGGATATCTATACTTTCTTGGAGACTGCACTTTTTAAATTTAAAAGTCAAGACCGGATATTAGTAGAGCTCCTCCCCTTTTATACTCCTGCTGAAAGTAAAAAAAAACAGGGGAAGGTTTAAGGAACAACGGGAATTGATAACCTGAAAGGGGTCCAATGGAGTTGAAGTAATCGAAGCAACCTGGAAGATTAATAAAGGGGGAAAAGCAGGGAGCACAAATAATGGTGGAAAGGGTATTGGCACACAAGTAAAACTGGTATTGAGCCACCTTAGCAAAGCTGGTCTTCCATCTGACGCCCCCCCACCAGAGTATTGTTAACGAAGATAACCGTCAAAAAACTGGAGACTCCTAAAGTTACCCAACTAGCAGTGTCTAGGGGTTACATACAAAGGTCTGCACGAAAGCCCACCAACGATCCTGATACTTTTTGGGGATCTCGCAATGTAAAACTGAGAATCACCGGGTCTACGGGGTGGAGCAACAGGGGCGTTTGTTGTCGTCCTCTGCCTTTATGCCCCTGAAAAGTGAAATTGCCTCGCGGTGAACCCAAGATTTTACCCTCTGGTAAAAAGGTAAATATGGTCGTGTGGGTGTCGTGTATATTGTCATCCACAGTTTCTTGGAGGTTGTTTCCAGGGCTTAAGGTGACGTTTAGGGAGAGGGCTAACTGATTGTAGTAGAAGGTAAACACTTGCAGGAACTCGGGCTGGTGGTGTAAGTGCCGGTAACCCGCGAAGAGTTTAAGGTTGGAGGAGATATGTTTGATCGGGGTTTAAATCCGTGGTTTGACCAAAGTACACTAGAATAACTTTAGGAGTACCTGTAGTTTGTATGTATCTACAGGGTGAAACCCTCCGATGACCCCTTGGGGCATGACCCATAGTCAAGTTGGAAAGAAATGGATGACTTATTTCCAGGGGCCTTCAGAGGGGTCACATGATGATCAAAGATGGTCAATGATTGTCAGTGATTGTCCGTATTTAACTGACCGTTTTATGAATGAGGATAGAAGAAAAATGGTTGGCTGCTCTTTCACTACTACTCAATTTAATATGGGCCTACTTGTCTTCAACTACTGTTAGACTTGGGTACAGCTACCCTTAAACAAATATACCATTCCTTGCATGCATTATATATGTGACCCCGTTGATGACCCCAGGGGGATGACCATCAGTGAAGTTAGAAGACAATGGAAAGCACCATGGTGTAGAGCATGTCACTTTACATATGTATACAGAATTTGAAGTCACTACTACACGTATTAGTACATGAAAAGGGGGAAAATAAAAAAATGCAGACCCAACCAAGCTTTGGCGTTAGTGCCCCTAGGGAAAGCTTGGGTGGATTTGCATATTTTCATTCTTCACTTTTTTAACTACTGAACTGCCACCGATTATCTTGGAAATTGGTGAACAGATGTAACTTGACATGCTCTTCAACGTGGCGGAATCAATTTCTTTCTAACGTTACTATAGGTCACGCCCCAAGAGGTTATGGGAGGGGTCACACTGTAAATACACACAAACGAACTAGAAATTGCTACTCAGCCACCTTGTAAACAAGATTATTTTTTTCTGATTCTAGTTTTATTTATGAGACCGCCCATCACCCCAACAAGTCAGCAAACGTCGAATGCCAGCATTAGTTAATTTAAACGAAAAAGCAAATTATACTTTTAAGAAGAACCCCAAAGAGCTGCTTCCAAAGAAATAAACGGATGACACCATGTTGAAGAGCATGTTCACTTACACATGTCTGCAAATTTCCACGCCAATCGGTAGTGTTTCAATAGCTGAAATAAGAAAGAATGCAAATATGCAAATCCACCTACGTTTGCTTGCTCTCAGAAAGTTTACCCTTAAGCATGTATGTTTATAAAGGTGTGGTGGTGCTGTAGAGAAAGATTGGATTTCGTTTCTACACAATTCTAGACCATCTCAAAGGGTTACCAAAGGGGTCACACCTTGCCTTCCACGTTCCCTAAACTCCCCGGTTTCTCGTATCTTCAATTCCCCGATCCCCCCGTTTGTTACACTACCCGGGATCCCTACGTCCCCACCTGTAATTTACGTGGCATCTCACTGTATGTTACATAAACATATTAATAAAAGTTTTATTTTTTTCTATTGCTAGTTCTGCAATACCTTCGGCTGAATATTATGACAGAAAATTGTCACAAGGTGTTATGGCACGAATACTATTGTGTAGTACATATGTACTCTTTTTCTGTTGGGTACGTTTTGACCTTCTAAAAGATCAAAACATATTTTCTTCTGGAAAAACCTTTTTTGTTGTTTTCATATGAAATTGTGAACTTTATTGTTTGTTTTCGTCCACTGTACGTAAAAACTGTTATTTGTAAACTAGTGTGAACCAGTTTAAGGGTTGTTTTTCTCCATGAAAACTTCCTGTAAGTATCCTGTAAGTACTTATTGACCTCTAATATTTTAACATACACTAGATATAGGTGTGAGGTATAAAAACCCCGTGAATCTTTGTGTACATCATCATTCGGGTTTTGGGATTTGTATAAGTGGGGGTTTGGGAATAGTGTGGTTAGCTTTGCTATGAGTCCTGCCTTAGCGCTGTGACTTTAGTAGGATTTACCAGGGGCAATCTGATCACAGGACTCCGACCAATGCTGTCGAGACACTCTGTTCAATTACAGTAATAGGGAATCATTTTTGTAATGGCAATAGAAATTAGAATATAAAATTATAATTTGCCCAACAGTTTCAATTGTCCTTTATTTGATTTAAAACAATAAAATTCAAATTACTCTTCAGCATATATTTTCATACTTAACTAACATTCATTTCATTTTTTAACAATGAACCCGTAACAGCATTATTGAAAAAAAACGTGGAAATTAATAAATCACCCATAAAGAAGCATGACACAAAATCCATGTGAAATTGTTCATTTTCTCAACTCAAGACGTTTGGAGCTAAACTGCATTCGGATACAAACCAATTAAAAGCGATTGCGACGCAGCGAAGAAGTAGGCAGAATAATTTTTTAATTTACATGTGGGGGAATCAGAATGCCCTCCGTACCTTCGTTCCCAGGTGTTGACAGAAACAAGGACGGGACGGTTTGGGGGCCGGGAAAATTAGGAGAAGGTAATTTCTGGTGTCCGGGAAATGCTAAGCCAGACAAACTCAGGTCAGGTCGCGTCAATACCCAGGTCGAATTAGTCAGGCCAAGCTAGCTATCTTCCCTAACCTGCGGGCCAAAATCTGTTCAAAATGTACATTTTTAGCTTTATTACATTGCAATGATATCTTGCAGACAATGCAAAAATTATCTAATTCATACAAAGTGCAGATTTAGTGCATACGGTGGCACTTCTTGAATGTTATGAATGTATTTGTTTACGCGAATTATCGATTATTTTGAGTTTAGCCATAAAAGTAAATTATACTTTCAGCCTATACATTGATTGAAACAACGATAATGAATGCCCGTTAATTAGTAGCATGGAAAAAAGCCTTTATATTTCTTAACGTGAGGATGAACATTCTTTTGTGCATGATGGCTTTTTTATGTAATAGTATTTTATCAGATACAACATTTTTAAGATCATCGGACGAAAATGTTTTGGTGTGGAGACACGATATAAGTGTTCATAAGACTCAAATATGAGAGAAAATTGTACAATCTCAGACCACATAAATTCATGCGTTTAAAATACTGTTTTATCATAATTCAGGTTTTCAGGTAGCTGATGTGAACAGAGAAGTGACAGTGTGGATTAAATTTAAAATTATATTGAAGTGAAAATATTATATTGCATTTGAAGGAATACTATTTTATAAAAAATATTGTTTCGTGCAACCACAACCGCCTCGAAGATCGTGACAAACAGGCAAAACGCTAAACCTATTATTCTTAGCACCGCAAATGAAATGAGAACCAGGAAGTGTGTTGCTTTATTCACACAACTTACCGGATTCGGCAGATAATACTCTTTTAAAGCATTTTGATTGAAAGATTAAAAGTCCAAATCTTTGGCAATATAGTTTCTTGCAAATATTTGTATAAAGTTTTAGTTCAAGCAATTTCTAAATAGGCATGTTGATATTGCTAACTAGATTAATCATCTGAAGCTTTAAAAGAGTTGGAACATACAGCGATCATTGATCATCATTGATATTATTGATTTCATTACTCTTCTGACGCTTTAAAGTAAGAGGATACCTAGAGTGGCCATTTGGAAATTATTTGAATTGGCGTTTGAAACGAATACAAAGTCGAACTCATACAATTTACACTAGTGAATTGTAGCCTGCAAAATGATGTTGCCCGCTGACCTGAAATGCCAAATTAGCGCTTATTTTATTATATCAAATATTTTCTAGTCGTATCTTTATAAGTTTCCGAAAGTTTCATCAATCCGTTCAGGAATTGAACAAAGAAATCTGCTTGCAAGCGTACCATTATAGTAGCATAAAAACCATGGAATATACAGACGACGACAGCAAAATCCAAATATGTATAGAGACTGTCTGTTGGTGTAGCATTTGTTTTGTTGTACGCAGAGTCTGTTATCTACCCCAACTGAGGGAATAGATAAGCTAAAAGATACGTGCTATAACACTCCAGATAAAAGATGAGATAAAAGATAATAAAGATAAATATCTTATCTTTATCTTAGCTTTATCTTTATCTGAGTCGAGGTAGATAACAAACTCTGGTTGTACGTAACCACCAGTGATTGTAAAATTACTAGAAACGCGTACACAATGACGCATTTGTACATTTTTTCATGCAAACGGTAGCGCCTTGAAGATATCGGCAAAGTACAGAACCTGTTATTCTTAGCATCCCAAATGAAATGCGAAACCAGGAAGAATGTGGCTTCATTCACACAATTTATCATGTCCTGGAGATAACTCTCTTTTATAAACATTTTTATGATTTGCTTACGAGGTGTTATTGCCGTTTTTAATCAATTTATGTGAATATAATGTTTATTGAAAGACTAAATTCCAAATATTTGGTGATAGCGTTGTCGGGAAATATTTAAATAAAATTTGAGCAACTTTTCGATCGAAATGCAATAAATAAATTCAAATTAGAAAATATAATATGGCTAATTTGACAAATCGTCTGACGTCTTACAACAAATGGACGCAGTGGTCAATTGGGAATTATTTGAAAAAAATTATTTAAAAACTGGTGTGATTGTGTTTCCGTAATACACCTAGTAACTACTACACAAACAATTTTGAAATCTGCCCAATTAAACTAGAATATTGAAGCCGGTGGAAAGAAAGTGTCTGCTGAATTGAAATGCTAAAAAAGCACTGAAAGTCACATTGACGAATGTCAACGGGCAAAGACCGTTCAAATAAACAATTAAACCTTCTTAGAGATATGCTGAAACTCCAAACAAGCTTCATTTTATTCTACTTAGTTAATAAGACGATATAATAGAAAACATATTAATTATTACAATGAAATATATGAGTGGAACTATAAGAAGCATCAAGCTTTAGAGAATAGCTGCCTACCATTTAACGCTTCAATGGTAAAAGTATGTCACATAAACTTGCCCATCCCAATTTTTTAATATTTATGGCAATGTAAAAGTAAATAAAATATTTAAAAAATTTCTGGTTTGAGCCCATTGTGCTTTTTTGTTGCCTTAGCTGGTTAGCAAAACATGGCAACCCCAAATAAAATGCGGGAATGGTTTTGGGACTTTTTAGTTTTGCAACCCTTAAGCAAAAAATACCCGTGGATATTAATAAATCTGCTATCAAAAGCATGACACAAAAACCTGCGAAGAGGTATGGACATTTTCTGTACATATGGTAAAGACGTGAAAACTTAGAAAACAAAATGGAACAATAAAACTAGGAACCTGCCGTCCAACTGATTGGGACTTAGAAGAATTGGGTAATTTATTTTTCTTATCAACATAATTACTTTAATGTTTCGCACACACTGAATGGGACTTTTTGACTTTTGAATGCAAAATTTATTTTTTGTCATTATTATACATCACCGCAGTTTTAATAACACTAAATCATGTCCACGACCATTAGTTAGCATTATTTACTAACTTCAACCATCCAATGTTAGGGTTTACTGACAAGGAGAATAGGATATTCTATATTATAATAAAAAGTTTCACATTGTATGTAATTAAATTTTTATTATTCATCTGCTTTTTGTCACATTTAAACTCACGGACCCTTAGATTACAGGCCAACTTTAGACGATACTACAGACTTTGCAAACTTTAGTTTTAATGTTAAATTGGTAAATACACATCAAGTAATGTAGTTAGTATTTCCAATTTTGGAATTAACTTTTTGAATCTAAGTTTTGGTATTATTGTTGTGGCTTGGCTTAGGTAACGCCAGATAAATAAATATATTCAGTAACTACACTCTAAAATTAAAATACCGTTGAATTTCAACAAAATTTAAAACCACAAGTGGGAGTACAACTTGTATGGGCTGGATACATTTAAGAATATACATTTGCGTATTTCGAGGTCGCAATTGGTTTGCTTATGTAAGATATTTAATTGAAATTTACAAATATGCAGTAGCGTCTTTACACATTAAAAAATACTGAATCAAAACCTCTTTACTTTTCGGTTCCATCGATACCTAATTAGTGGAAATCGGTAGAAGATAAAAATTTCTTGTTCACTGATCAGTGGAAATCGAGTATTATTATGTAGACTGTGACGTCTCCAGAGTTGGCAAGAGCTAAGGAACATTTATTTGATGGTATGCCTGTAGATCTAGGTAGCTTAAAATTTATAGCAAAAAATTCAATGTAGGCCCATTCTAGAGGTCTGGTACTCGAAGTCTATACCAAGCGTTTATTTTTTATGAGCACGTGCATCCTAAGTTTTCCTTTTCTGATCCCACTATACTAACATTTCTCACCTATATTCGTGTAAAAACAAACACATACCATAGCTGCCAAATATAAGGAACCACAATTATAAAATAAGCACTGACTCCAGCAATAGAATTACTGTATCACAACGAGAATTCATTATTGATTTATTTGAAGCTACATACTGCCACCGAAAAATAAATAGAAATCATTTTTCCGTCGGATAATTTTCCATTTAATTATTTAAAAAACCTTGAATTCTTTGCTGATTTAAGGAACTACAAAAATGGTTGAAGCGATCAGACCTGTTTGTAATTACTACAGTTACCAAGTATAAAGCATCGCACTGGTATTATCCATATTTCATAAATGGGAATGGTGCATAGCTGATCAGCTTAATATTTGTGGTTGTATCCCATGCCAACATAGCAAAATGTATAATGCGTCACAATAATAAATAGGCACTTCAACAAGTCCCACAAAAATATTCCCGTCCCCTCATAGCATCATAAAACACAGGCTCGTTCATAGAGTCACGTTGCATGGTCAACCATAGACGTGAATATAGGAAAAGCCTATTTTCGTATAGATGAGTTAGTATTTCTGCTCGGGTTTAACGAAAAAAACTAAGACATTTCGCTATTTCCATTATACTAACGAAAATCATTCCTGAAAGCGTGGAAATTAATAAATCTCTCATTAAATAACATGGCATCAAAATCATTGCGAAATTTTATAAACATTGTCTGACTTCATGATGTGGCATTCTAAGCTATATTCGGATACACAACTAATTAACAGAGAAGAATAGGCCAAATAATTTAATGATATATATGCGGGAGAATCAGCTTCGAAATAAAATTTGGAATTAACACTGAAGTATATGCATATTGTGTCTATTTTTATTACATGTAACTCCAAGGCCTAATGTATTAACACTGTTAATATGCTACCATAATGAATGAAGAAATGGAAGAAAATTTTTTATAACGCTACGTTGAAGACAAAGAAACCTACGCTACGCAATCGAATATTCCATATACTGATGTGCTTACTGTACTTCCATAGTCCAACGTATATTTTCTAACTGTTTTCTTTGTGTATTCGAAGATGGGAAGGATACATTTATAATGCGTTATAACAGCATAATAAGTATACCCACGAGTCCCGCAGTAAAAAGCATTCACTTTCCTTTATATAATTTATAAAGTCGCGTTGCAAAGGCGTGAAAAAACGTGAGAAAATTGAATGCCTATTTCTAAATGTGGTTTTTTATTTCTGCTCTCCTTAAGCATAGACTGTTAGAACTAATACACAAATCTGCAGTGTCCAATGAGGACTGTTTTCCCATACTATATTTAGCCAAAAAAGCCAGGTCTAATTAGTGTAGGGATTGTTCAATTTTGATGAAATTACGGGATGTCATCTAAAATAACAACATAGAAGCACATTTAACTTTTCTGAAACAGAAGTAAAGTAGGCGTAAAGCTGCTCGTTTTAATTGTTTTTCAACCACACAGACGACACTAATCCAAAAATGAGGTGCATTATAGCCACTGGAAGTAATGTTATTGTACTTTGTATAAAAGTTACTGATCTGATATCGTACAATGGCACAGTATTTACCGCATGGAAACGACACTTCACGTCTTTTACTTATTTAATTACTAGAAACTGCCCTAGACCGACTCTTTTTAGTGGTCGGCTGTTGACAACAACGAAATAAGATCGGAGAGCGGGAGTACCAATACTATCATCCTAAACTTTTCAAGTAATCGTACTACGAGCAGTTATAAAGCCAGGTTAAATGTAGCTGCTTCAAGCGTATGTTACAAACGCAAACTGAAGCGGGCTTATTTCAGATGCTTGAAAGTCAAAACAATGGTGTTAATGAGATATGATAGGCAATATGAGAAAATAATTTGGTATAACTATTTATTATTGAAGACCAATATTTTAGCCTGTGTGGCCATTCGGCAATCTCACCGACCTGCCGTCCAAGCATCTCATGAGTTATCACGCTTTAGAGATCCATTACTATGCACCTCTTGTGCATCTAGGTTTTTGGGTATACCATTTCACCTCTCCCACATTACCGACCACGTCTACACACGGATGCATACATAAGCTTGAGTTGATCCATGAACGCATTAGGAATAAGCAAAACCTCAAAGTTTAAGCTCTGTTCATAAGTTACCCTCACCATAGCTGTTTGTTACAAGCAGTGACGAATAGTGATAATGGTGTTGGTGATGGTTGATGAAAGTAACAGAGACTACGACCACCTACAACATAAACGACGGATTGCAAGCAGCTTCAGTTTATTTTATGCACGTACGTAGACGGCAGCATAATCATAATTAAAAAATTTTCAAGAAATACCCATTCGGAAAATGATATAATACTTGCTTATCATAAATAAACATAACGACACAATTGTACCAATGTTCCTGGATGTGCGAGAGAATGTTGTCTGTTAAATAATTATTGTTACCAAGTTCCTTTCTCTCTAGGTTTGGCTTGTCCAAGGTTTCCGAACATCCCGCTTAGTAACGAAATGCTGCTTGCGGACGTTACACTTTACGGATGTTACCCCTAGCATGCCTATACTACTATTGCGGGATGATATGCTTTTTTCAAAGCATTTCAAACAATATTAACAAGCAAAGGGTTTGAATCCAGAGTGTTTTTGGTGTACGTCAAGGTTATTTTGGCGGGAAAAGTTTCTACCACATAAGCATTGTCCTGATGGCATGTGGTGTCTATATGGAATTTTGTTTGAGATATCACAATTTTAGGAAATATGATTTACTTTCAGAACAAAGCTTACTTTGCATTCAAATTCATTTTTTTGCATAGCTCCAATGTACAAATCGGTGTTGTAGCTTATCTTCTATAGATTCTCTGGATGAGTCAACAATACATGGCAACTCACCCTCAGTTTTTTCGAAACGCATGCCTCCACACACACGTTACACAAGACTTAAATAGTTTTACTTAAGAATGAAAATATATTTTGAAATATGTAATACGACTTCGTAGCCCAAATCTGTATATACACGGCACTTGAAAAGATTCTGCAACGTTTGTTGTCCGATACGGCAGGATGTAGTATCATATTTTACAATATTATAAGATAATTCTGTATATATTGGGGAATTTTCTCCCGAAATGGTATAATATAATATGACGAGGATTAATTATTGATACATCGTCATGGAATAAGCTCATCACTCCAACCATTAATCCATAAATTTAAATTTTGTTTAGTTGACCGCATTGTGATTTTCTAACATCAATTTTTCAAATGTTTTGTAGTTGTAGCTCATGCTACAATAGCGCACTATATAATGCGTCATTAAAATTAAACTAGGCACATAACCGAATCCTACAGGAAATAATAATCACGCGACTTTATATCATAACAAAACACAGGCTGCTATATAAAGTCGCATTGCAGGGGCATCCAACAACGTAAATAAAGAAAAGCATATTTTTCTATGGGTTGGTATTCTTTCTGGTTCTAAATGGTTAAATGGACATCTATCCTTATCCTTTACACACTACACATATTTTATACAAACGAAAAAAGTGTTCAGAAAGGCGGAGAAATCAATAAATTATCTGTTACGAAGTACGGTATAAAATCCATGTGAAGTTGCAAGTTAATTTTCTGAATTCACGATGTAGGCATCTAAAGTATATTCGTATACAAAACCAATCACAAACGCTTGTAACGTAGCTAAGAAGTTTTGTAATTTAAATTTTCTGATGTGAAGAATGTAATTCTAAAGGTTAGTATTATTGGTAGTTTTAAGTTGCTACGACAAGTATGTAGAAATGGATGTGTTTAAATAACAGAATGTTGATAGCAAAGAAAACCCTTGCTGGGCTAACAAATATTTCATAAAATGAATTGTTGATGTGTTTAAAGCGTGGTTACGGTCCAAGGTATATCATCTAACTGTTCTGGTTGTGTATTAGAAAATAGGAAGTTAACATTTATAATGCTTTATAACAGCTTAGGTAGGAATATCTACGAATCCTGCAGTAAAAACACTCCATACTCCTACGAAACAACAACAGAATGATTTATAAAGTCACATTGAGTAGGTGTGCATAATACATAAAAAACGGAACATCTATTTCTATCTGTGGGTCTTTCATTTTCTTAATCTTAGACATTTAGAAATAATGCACAAATCTGCAGTCACAAAGGCAGCTTGCCATACCATATTTAGCTATTAATATCACTAGTAATTTTAAAGGGTTATTCAGTTTTGATGAAGTTGAGGGATTTTATTTAAAATAGCAGCATAAAGGTACATTTTCGAAAGATTAAGTAAAGTAGGGATACAGTTCGACCTTTTAATTGTTTTCTCAGCGACATGTAGAACACTAATAAAATTTTGAAAACTGGCACTACTGGAACTCATACATACTATATAGAATAGTAAAATCGCGAATTATGACTGTCAACAAATACAATGATTCAGTGTAATTGTTCCGTTATTTTCCTTTGTACAGGTTTCACTGATCTGTCAGCGGTATAAAACACGATGTGAGTAGTTTAGTGGGCACATGTGAAAGATCTATATCATAAAGTTATCATAGAGTTACTACAATACTTACAACATTGAAATTTCACTACACGTTTTTTTTATTCTAAAGTCTAAATTTATTGTTAGGGAAATTTTACAACAACTGGACTTTTAGCCGATTTGCAGTAAAAAAACTCAGAATTTTCAGAGGTAAGTCTTGCATAGTTTAAGCAGTATTCTAAATTAAAATGGACTGATTTTAAATTTGAAAGTTTTCACTGGTACGAAATCGGTGGAAAAAGAACCACACTAATATCAGTGCTATTTCCTTGAAGCATTTTTAATTACACGAAATGGGCTTCTAAGTGTCTTAGGATACCTTTTGTTTAGCGATCGGCCTTTGACAGCAGAGAATTACGATAGAACAGCGTGGATATCGAAATCATAACAAAACAAGCAGTAACAAAGTCAGGTTGAATGTACTTGCTTCAAGCATGTGTAAAGAAACTAAACCGAAGCCCGTTTATTTCAGGAGTGTGTAAGTCAAAACTATTCATGGTGTTAACGAGATATGGTAGGCACTAGCATTCTTCATGTCAGCATGTGGTTGTTTGCAGTGCACAAAACAATTTGTCGAAACTATTTTTAATTAGAAATTAGTATTTCAGCCTGTATGGTCGTTTGGCTTTTCAGCCGTCCTGCCATTAACGCATCCCATCGACAACTAACGGGTTTTTGAAAAAACTGGTTTCCGAGATCGATTACAATGCACGTTTGGTTGTAAATTCAGGTTTTTGTTCATATCATTTCCACAGCCACCTATAAGCATATCTTTAATATGGTAACATGGGTTAAAATTTGGTTTGTAGGTACCCATTAGGGATTTATATTGGTTTGCCAAGTTTGATTCTTCTGATCCTTGTAGAACTTCTAATGTTGGGACTGGTTTCCATTGTAGACACGCCTTATTGAATTTGTCAAGAATGTATTAAAGACGTAGTATAATTGTAATGTGTGTAACAGGCCTGTCTTACCTGTTACGCATACTCCAATGTAGTCTGTAAGATAAGTTTGTGTGTTTGTGTCATGTTCATATGTGCATGTATTTATATGTATGAATACCAAACTTACCCCAACTTTATTGACACAATGTAATTCATATTATTTTACAGAAATTTTACGAGAATGAATTTTTGCACAATTGTTCACGTGTTCTCCATTCCTTTTAGTTATTAGTCGGCATCGTCGCTTCCAGGAGTTCATAACTTTTACCACCATTTCTGGGGGGACTTTCTTCCACTCCTCCTGTAGTACTTTTCAAAGTCCATCCAACGTCGTAGCTTTTCGCTTAAAAGCAGTTGCTTTAAAAAACCAAATCCAAAGATGTCCATGGGACTTGCGTCCGGAGATTTTACGGGTATGTCTTCTTTGTCGATGAAGGTTATTCCATACTTTTGTTCAACCTTCTTGGCTTAGGCAGAGGTTAATTTTGCTTTATGTGACGAAGTGGCATCATGATGAATATCGACACATCTTCTCCATAAAGTGCTGGTATACGGACCTACACTAATTGTTTTAAAACGTGCTCAGTGTAGTACTGAGCACTAAGTAAGTTTCACCTTCATACAACTTCCGACAATTCGACTTCCTGTTGACTTTGTGTGACTCCTTCTGCACATGACATTGGCGCTTTTGACGTTTTGATTCTGCTTCCGTCTAGCACAGTCTACTTTCCTAATTAATTAATTAATGACTTTTTCCGAGGTGGTGTGAAGTCTCCATTTGACTTTGGCAGATTGTATTTTTACAACGTTTCGGCAAGCACGATAGACAGAGCTTTGAAAAAAGTCATGACCTGAGGCTTACGGCTCCTTTAAAAATCTGCTGGTACCAATTTTGTCTGGAAAACCCAAAAATAAGGGCTTCCACTTCCGGTGAAAGCTTTGGGGGCATTTTTGCGAAAATTGAAAAAAAAACCATTTGATGCAGACAACTGAGAAAACAGCGAATCCAAATATGTATAAGGCCATTGACCTTTATTTCAACGCACTAATTTGCCGCTCCATTACAAATGCGTCAAACGGCTTGGGGTATTCTGTAGTTAGTGTGTTAGTTAGTTGACATACACCACCGAATGTTGCATTCGGCTTCCTCATCTTCTCCCACCCCTTCCGAGTGGTGCAAGATAAAACTGAAATAAATTTGATTGTTTGGATTGCACCTCTGCACTTGTCTATACCTTACATTCTCCGGTGGCATATTAACGGCACGCATACCCATACTACCAACCATGAGTTACAATGGTGGAAGCGGATTTCCGGATCTGAACTCAGTGGAGAAGTGAAACATTTTCGCCATACCAGGTAGAAGGTGCCAAGAATACCAGGTGCCTCCTAAAACATTCAACTTGTCCGTCGTGCGATTTTACTATATAAAAGTAATACTTTCAACAGGAGTGACCATTATTTTCACAAAGTACAGTATGCCCACGTACTGGAAAGAAAACGTACCTTCCGCGAGGTTCAGAAGAAATCGGAAGTCTAAGTGCCTAAGTCTATCGGGGGCGATCACGGCACAACAATAAACCGGTTAAATCCGGTATGTAGAAAGGAGATAGACTGAAAATAATCCTATTTTTGGATTCCACAGCAGAGCTGGATAACCAACTCTACCCCAAAATACATACATACACATACATACATGTATTCCTTTCATTACAGCAAAATTTGTTCCTATTTAATTTTAATATTGCCAGCGCGTCGTCCAAAAAAGCGGCGATAAAAGGCAGTTAATCAAACTTTAACTATATGAGGGTTATATTTGTTAAAGATTTAAGTAGTTATTCTCCTGTAGTTTCATATTATCTATTGAAATTGATGACCTACTTATATTTCATAGTTCAGTTTATAAAGATTAAATAAAGAATGTCCCATTTTCAATTTTTACAAAATTTAAAATTGATTTCATAAGCTCTGTCATAATTAGTGTATAATTTTCATTCGTGAACAGACATGTTATTATAGGGTCTGAGCCGAAGTATGTTGTGTTCAGCTTTAAATAGTTGAAACTACGAAGCGTGTTATTTCTGGGGAAACTTCTTCATATTGATACATCATCGATCAACATCATAAAGACAAGCATCATAGAAATCTTGCCGTACATACCTTAAAAGTATTTTACTAAATCATACTGGTGCCATGGGCACGAGTATTTGAAATTGAAAAAAAAATTCATAAAAATTTCATTAAGCAAGCCCGACGTAATTAGTTTTATATCCGTTGGCTCATACTTACTAAACGAACGAAATCATTAAATCCAAAAAGAACCACACATTCCCTGCATGAAAAAGTGTTTCTTCTACTGGAGTTGTTGGAACGTTCAATTATTAACCCTGTAATTCGTTCGTGTGCTACTGTATTACTATAAATGACACTTTGTATTTAAACTAAACCAACATGTTCCAAAAACATTTAAGAATGTATGTTGCGTTTATTTTTTTTCAAACCATTTGCATAGAAAATCGGTTTCTACAGTAGTTGAACATTTTGGTAATTGTACATGATTGTTCATTTCCACTTTCGCCAGAATCGTATAAGAGTTTGCAGGTTTTCTTAAAATACATTTTTATACGCAAAACCTTCCAAACTAACAAAATATTGTTGATGCTGCGATACAGCAAATTTTTAGTAAGTTGCAACCTGTTTCTAGAACAACTTTCCAAAGTCAGTTTCAATCCGACATGTATGCTGAGCTTAAATAGGGAATTCATGCAATCTTTCATAAAACACTTTAATACAATTTGATTTAAACGTCACTGCTTTGCCGTAATTCAAGGTAGTCAAGAAATTTTCCGAGTGCGCATTTATGTAAATAAAAGTTTGCCATGTTTTAGTTAAATGTAGAGACATGAACGATAATGCATCATCAAAGAACATAGAACATAGATGTTCAGCAGAGAACACGTAGATGTTTTGGCTGTCCAAGTTTTAATTTTTTTAAAGGAGATTACAGTAGTGTCCGAAATTTAAAAAATAGCAAGTTATATGCAGTTAA
>JAHZNE010003134.1:0-19168 GCA_027744055.1 Callyntrura sp. NNG-2020
CCCCCCCCCTCCGTTACTCCCCCGGGGTTAAACTCCAAAGCCCATCTAAGAACTCCGCCGAGATATTGACCTAATATATCTACCTGCAAAAAAGAATTTTGAAATTCGCTTCCTTCATGAGATAGAGCGTTTACGACCGGACGGCCGGACGACCGGAAGGCGCAAAGCAAATCTAGATAATACCGGTCGGAGGCTGGTCGTAAATAAAACGGTGTAATCCTAGGGAAATCATGCCCTATATTAGATCACTTTCCTTTTCCATACACATTCACAAGAAATTATCTTAAAAAATTAAACATTGATGCCCACCTCCTTAAATTTTAAAGCTTATATTTTGTTAATTTGCCAACTTTAAGTACAAACATTTATTCAATAGTGTATTATGATTAATGATTATGATGATTACATAAATACAGACATTCATAATGATTGCATATACTACATTCAGCATAAATGCTTGGCAGAATATATTTTTAAGTATTCGATCACAGCATATTTTAATTTTTTTTTAAATTTTAATGCGTGGGAACCTTCAATACTGTAACTCTACCATACTTGACTGTCCTGTTTAAGAGACCGTTTAAGAGACCAGAGGGCCGTATTAAAGCCTAATATTAATTACCTTCACTTACAGCTTTAGCATATTAACTCCGATAAAAATGAGGTATTCGATAGTGAGCTCAGTTTTCACGTGAATTGCGTATTAAATTGCATGTTAAAACCTGTATTTGTCTTGTCGTAATAAAAAATACCAGAGCCCATGTTGACGTAGTATGATGAATGATGAATAATCTTTAATTTACAATGAACCTTTTCTACAATAACGTTTACAACGGTTTATATGATACTGCATTCTCTCTTTACTTGCTGACAACAACAGAAGTGGAAAGACGATATGGGGTTTCGTGAGATCAAAGAGTTTTTTGGTGAAACGGGGCGTTGTGAGTCATGAGTGTAAGACATACGAGGGCTTCATCGCCATAGTGCCCATACAGTATAATAAATACAGCTACAAATCCTTCTCATTGAGGTTACATATACGATGTAATGCACGTTTTGCAGAAGTATGCAAGATAAAATTCGAAATCCAAAATTTTATTAACTAAACTGAAGCATAAATGTAATTATAATTATTAATACTAATTAGTAAAGCTTGTAAAATAGAAAGAAACGCTCAAGTCGAATCTACCGAGACTATCACCAAACAAAACGACATAACTGCATGGCCAATGCGGGGATTGGGGATACACCTCGGTAGACCACTTGTCGACAACCAGTTTCTATACTCCCTTTGTCCTCTGCTCCGTACGAACGTCTGGGAGTTCTGGAAGAAAGAAAGCAATATGCAATAAGCTTCTGCAGGGCTAAAACGTCATTCCCACTGTGTAATACATTATGGCCCCTCCCCCTCCCTATCTTTAACGTTAAATCTCTAAATTCTGAGGGGACATGTCCCACCCGTCCCCTCGGTTCCTACAGCTATGCTCCGATGGATTCAATACAACCGACTCATAAAAGTGATGCAGTAGGCACAGGTGGTGATTCAATTGAAATAATAGGTTCCAGAACTTTCGGCTGAGGAGCCATTAGCCAGTAGAAAACATTCAACTAATTCAAAACATCTACGTGTATGGTCCCCACCGACGGATCCTAATCCTGATGTATGTTCAGCTCTGACGATGTCGATAGGAAGGGAGTTTGGTGTATTTACGTATGCATACTAGTAGTAATTTCAACCATGGTACGCATGTAGACCAGATATATACTTTACGTAACCAAGTCTCTTTTGCACAGGTAACGGTGCGAGTAAATTAAATTAAACTTGAGACCTCAGTGATGTAAAAAGGACACATTAACCTAATATTTAAATTTCAATGTATGCATATTCACGTATAAGCCGTATAATAGTGTATCGTATCATATCTACTACGATAAAGGTTTTAGGCAGACCGTACTACCGCTTACCACTGGTGGTACCATAATAAAAAAGTAACCATGTGGCAAGTGGGAAAGGGTTTTTGAGGATCGTTTTTATAGTTGGCAAGTACACTCACATAGCTTGAGAAACTTCAAAGATGGGTATTTTATGCTAACCCTCGGGGGAGCGGGAGGGGTAAAAGTGTAAAACACGTTCAAATGAGCTGAAATTTGGTAATCTTTGACATCATATAATACTATGACATTATCCAGAGGTTTGACATGAATCATTTGACAAATGTGGCTTTTGAGGTCATTTAAGGTCAAACATTGTTTTACTCATCACGTCCACACGTTAAGTTTGATTGGAACGGGCTTTCCACTAATCAATATCTACTGTCAATAGCTTAGAAGCGTTCGAAGATGAGCCCTTTATGTCAACCTCCGGGGGTAACGGGAAGGGTAAAAGTGTAAAACATGTCCACAAATACGAACAGGTGTTCAAATTTAGTCGAATTGGGCACTTTTCGATTACGGTTTTACCGATGTATTTGTACCAGTTTTGCGACTGCCGACAAATGCCAGGTACTAGCATGGATGAACTGTTCTTGTATGGACTAACTATGAATCCTTTTTTGTAAATGTTTCTAAGTTTTAATCAATCCGTTATTGCTCTCGCTGTTATATAAAGAGAAAGTGTGGTCGGCCGACCGCACGTTGATGTGCTGTATATATATAGCCCAAATTTGGGTAAGAAATAGATATTCATATATGCAAAATATGTACTTTGTGCATTTATTTACCCAATTGTGCTCGTCCCCAACTTACCAATTTATAGCATTTCTTATTGTACATATCACAATAACACTAACACTACTGTGCTTGCTTTTTATCCAATCGTATCAGCTTGTACTTCCTCATTTGTCCATCCAAATGCCACAAAATGCGACTAGGGATTGTGCCAGCTAACTCCTCATAATCCTTACACATACCACATCACATCTTAATTGTATGACTACGTATGGGATATGAAATGGGAGGAGAATATGAATACTTTGGTGGCAGAAAACGAACGCACAACGGAGGGACGCGATGCTCACTCATGTTTTGTCTGCTCAGCCTTTGGTGGTTTGTACCACTACCACTACTGTACGTTTTGCACGAAATTATTCGGTTCGCTCCTCTCGTGTGTTGTGCTTCGCTTTCAGCCAACACACTTCCAATTCTTTCTTCTACTTTACTTACTAACGATTAATAAGCAAAAACTATATATACAGAACACATTAGTTTTCCAGGTTTTAATACAGAAACTAGTTATCTTGGGTAAATTGCCTCGTATCGATGTTGGTCTCAGAAAAATAAAGAGAACAAATGAATTTTAATAATAATAACGGAAGTTTCGAACATGTCACATCTGTTTAATACTTTTAATGTTTTAAAGAATTATTTGGTTTCAGTTCGTCTCAAATTAAACTTCAATATTGCTGGTAGTTAGCCAGACAATTGAAGGAATATAACTGACGATGAGGAAGATTGAAATCAGGTAAATAAAACTAGTTAGCTTTTTTACAGTTGTTTTAGATGAACAAAGCGGTAGGTGATGTTGACAGTTGGTATGATTTGTAAAATAGGTGTGAGTGTTTGCGTAACATTAGGGAGGGATTCAATGACAAGACCGGAAACAATTAAGATGTGTATAATGAACTGGACTAAAGAATTACTTGAATTACTTTGTTGGTGTGTGTGATTTAATCAAACTTATGTGATTTTCTACTACTGAAATACATGCATGTATCGGCAGACTTGGAATTGTGTTGTATTTCTTAACAATGTTTTTTATCCTCGGCTCTACGTTAACTAATAACTAAACGTCATAAAATTACCAGAACCACTTGAATGTGTATTCGTAAGTCAATTGTTTTGGCAATTTTGTGTTTAAATAGCTCATCCACTACCAACTGTGAGACGATTAAGTGAGACAATTTATGTATTACGTTTACAATCAATTAAAGCTTAATGCCAAGTGACAATACGTCAATGGAGATTTACTTCATGTTTCAGTAGCAAAGTTCTAAGAAAACGTAGCCGAAGTCTTCGTTTGTGAGCAGGTTTTATTCTTTTAAAACAGTAACACGGGCGAGTAGCCCTAACAGTAAAATAAAAATGGAGAGAAGATCAGGACGGGGAAGGTCGGACATGACGAAGGATAGCACACCTGCTGGTGGTAGTGGGAAAAGAGTTGGTACAGGAGGGAAGTCTGAGAGTAGACCTTCCCCACAGAATAATGTTTCACCTGTTTTAGTACCTGCAAGTGAAGTGCCTGCTGTCGGAGCAGAAGAAATAGTTTTAAATCGAAGAGGAATGCCTGCTCGACAACGTAAACGAAATCGCTTATATTTTGATGATGATATGATTACACCAGAAAACTGGGGCTCTGCAATTGCTAGAAATGCTAAGAAAGTGAAAGCAGAACCTGTTGATGTTGATGATGATGATGACGACGAATGTGAAGATTTACTTGGGGATTTTCCAAACGTAACAAACAGTCCCGCTAACAACAAACAGAGTGTTAGAGGGCGACCGTCCCCCTCTCAATCACCAGTTAAGACGACTCCAGCAAAACATTCACCCTCGAAAAAGGCGTACGAAGCAGTACCGGAAAAGGGTGCCAAGAAGCCTACAGGGCGCTCTGTGCCGGAGAAAGGGTCCCCACAGCGTGGAAATAGACAACCTTCATTACAACTACATACTACCTCGCCAGACAAATCATCAAAACAAACCAAATCTACTGCAAAAATACCAGTGCCTTCTCCAGTAAAGCCTGCTGTAAAGTCGTCCACTCCTAAAGTTAAACCTGATCCAGATGGACCGACAGATATATTACCTACTCGGAAGAAAGATATGGATAAGTGGGGCAAACTAGTTCAAAGAGCAAACAATTTAAAAAAGGATAGAGAAGAGCGAGAAGCAGAAAAAAGACCGATGGGCCAAACAGAAAAGAAAAGCGGATCAAAGGGTGCTCAAGGGCAAGATAGGGTCTTTAAAGATAAAGATAGCCAGGATAATTTTGAGAAAAAGACTCCAAAGAAGGATCTGCAACGTCAACAACAAGAAAAGGAGAGGGAAAGGTTGCAGAAGGAAAAGGAGAAGGAAAAGAAGGAAGCATTATTGAAAGAAAAGGAAAAAGAGAGATTGGAAAAAGAACGTTTACTTAAAGAGAAGGAAAAGAAAGCTCTCCTTAAGGAAAAGAAACGTGACCATAGGGAACCCATAACTGTGTTACCACCGGTTGTCAAGCTTGCATCAAGATCCGCATATATTACTACGGAGGAGCAACATCACCAGCCGTCACCCATTCCTCAACAACAGCTAATGGCGGTTATTAAAATTGATGATGCAACAACTCAAGTTATCGATAAACGTGTTGCGCACGATATATCTATTAGGCTTCGAAATTTGTTGAAGCTACCGAAAGCACATAAATGGGTGTGCTACGAATGGTTCTATAGCAATATTGACAAGTAAGTGTACAAAATAAATAACACCAGCATACAGCATCGATGTTGCCACGTCGCAACTAACTAATTACATTTACGTACCTGATTTAATGTTATTTTTATTTTAGGGTTAGTTTGATAACTTTTTAACTTAATTATAGATTATTATCATACATGTTTGTTGAAATATAGCCGTGTACAAAAAATGCTGTGGAAGGTGTATGTATTTTTTTAAATTTCTTAATTTTAGTCTAACGATCTACCTGAGACTGTCTCTACCTCCAGCTTTGCCTTAAAAATTCCACGCCGAAGTGGCGGATTTACTGTAGGTACATTCAAATTCCAAAATCCTGCACTTCTTGGAGACCAACCGGAAGGATTCCCAAAATCGCCATTTCCTGCAGATGGAATGCTGGGAGGGTTTCCGATTCGCTTGCTTGATATGATTGTAAGAATTAAACTGTAATAAAAGCATTTGTTTTTAAATATTTTTATATTAGAACATGTATATTTTGTTTTAGGTTCGACTTTCCAAATTACTAAAGGCAAAGCGTGAAAAGATTGTAACTTTGAAAGAATTAAATGTGGAAGCAGAAAAGATGAAATCTTATGGAAAGACATATAACGCGGAGTACAGAACACGGTATGCCCGATGTATTCTAGATTTGGATTCCATGAATAAAGAGATGGCAATGTACTTGGAAGGAATTCAAACATACTGTCTCGAGGTAAATGAAATTTCAATTCTTATTAGACATATAGGTGCGTGTAATGTGTATTGCTTACCATCTTTTTATTTTAGTTTTTACAACTGGCATGTTTCAATACATTATTTACATTTCTTTCACAGATTACCACAGATCATGGAGCCACGACACAGATGGTCATTCCCGAGCATATTCTGGATAGTAGTAGGCAGGAGGCCTCCATGGTGGTTTCTACATATAATTGCAAGGCTAATCGTACGTTAGTTCATAATCAAAAAATTGTTGGTCTTGTTCATCAATTGACTTCACTTCTATTGCAAGTCAGAGTAAGTTGCCACATGCTTTGTTTTTTGTTTCCGTTTAATTCAATTTAATCATGTACTTCCATCCAATGCCGAGGTTCATTAAAACAATACTGCTTGACATACAGGCGCTGTCCAGTTCCGATCGAAACCTATACGAGTTGAAAAGCATCAAGGATACAGTCAAAGATGTCAAAGCTTCTTTGGAGGGAAAGAATTTGCAGTGCTTTCAAAATAAAATAGAAATTCCTATGAATAGAATCATAGCTGGCCTGTGTGTCACGCAGCCCAAGGCATACTAATGTAATGAGCGTGTATATAGGTATGTATACTAATGGTGAATTATGTTGTGACACAGTTGAGTTATTATGTAATGTTTTTTTATTTAAAAAAAGTGCGAACTGCATTTAAATGGTAGACAAGATGTAGCAAGCAACATAGTCACTTGGATAGTAACTGTTAGAATTTTGAATCTGTAATGTAGACTATACTAAAGAGTGGAGTTCCATTACAGCTATTTTCTTTCCCTTGGAAAAAACTATAACGTACAGTATTCTCCATCGACATCTTTTCGTATCGTTTGTGTAGCAACTGACAATATGATGGGATGAAGTGGATCTAATAATCCGTTGGTGTATCGGACTAGATACTCTGCAAGAGTCAACTGTGTCAGCCAACTATAGCTCTAACAAGGGAAAGGGTATTTTTATTTAACACTTACATATGAAGTTGTTTTTTTCATGCAATTATTTGCTTATAATCGTTGATTTTATCTGATGCTAGAAATTTTTCATTATGCTTTTATTGTATTACGTGACATCTCAAATTCTTGTTTACTTATATGTTGTGAATGTACCTCCCCCTTATGCCCTCATATGAATCATGATTGCCCTAAGTATTATGTTACGCATGTTTTATGAGGATATGTCTATACTTGCAGAGATAAGGTTTTAACAAAGCACAATGAATGCTTGTTGTGCTTTACAAGAGGTTCCCGATATGGATAATCGAACGTCTCTACTTTTGCAAACAAAATATGCTTTTAGATTTTTTGCCTGCTTTTATTTGGTAAGCTTCACCATGTAAACAATTATACTAATTCTGAAGGCAAGCCATATATATTTGCCACTCGCCAGAAATTTGGTGATGTATAACATTTTGTTAGTGTGTGGTGGTGGTGGTCATCAGCAATTGATCATGATGAAAAAAACTTAAATGGACATTATGTGGTGGGCCTCAAGAACTGTCAATGCATTGCGTTGATAGGAGTGCAGTGGCCTCGAGATTTTATGGGTGTGCGCATAGCTACTATGAATTGGCTAGTACAAGGTTTTGTGTTCGCCAGGACTGGGCTGGCTTGTGATAAGCCGTGGTGCCTAACCTAACCTAACCTAACCTAACATAATCCTAATCTAAAATGTGGACGATACCCAGGCGACTTGGGAACCCAAAGTTGCTGACCTAACGTGTACTTGATACACTTGGTCAATCCAAGTACGGTAGAAACAGCCCAGTGCGCAGCATGCATCAACACTACAGACGCAGACGAAACACAGAAACTGCAGTCAATTGTTGTAGCTTGTCTTTCCTCTAAAAGAAAAAAGTCAGTATCTCATCGCGTTCAATATTGTTAACATGTGTCATAGCAGTAATGTTTTCAAACCTTATTATTCGTTCCGAAATGTGCAAGCGGTATTTTAACGGACGTGATAACTTTATCTTTTCGAAAATCGGTGTAGTTTAAATTCAGAGACCTCGTCTTACATTTTTCAGTTGCTATTATGCCTTCATTCGAAATTCTAGCTGCCACCATGACAATGTTTTTCATTGCCACTTTTGTACTGCAGAATTTCTATTTTTGCATGGTTTAAAAAAGTGGCAGTGTAAAGTAGGAGTTTACCGCTCCGACAATCGTAGGTATGGTGTAACAGTGTCAAATGCCTCCCCTACCCATTCCCTCCCCGGCCATTGGCTGATCGCTTGACACTAATGGATTTTGATCCATGACTCCTTGGCATTGCCTTGGGAGGAAATAATCCTCCTTTTTCTTCCCAAGTTTGTTTGTGTGTCGCCAGGAGCGATGTCACCGACAAACAGACAGGCAATCGTGCTGGATTTGGTAATACCCAATGACTTTTCCTCCAAATGACCGTGATTACTAACCGTTTGCGCGCTTGTTTATACTTATCATCAACGGTAAATCGAATCGCATTATACAAGCAAAAGCAACGGATTTTGTAACCCTTGAATTTCGTGTCTAAATGACTCAAAATGTAATTTTGAGCTAACTGAAGATGTATATATATGTGAAATAATAAAAATAGTTTAATCTGTGAAGCGTTATTCGTCATTATTAATTAAATATTAAAATTTTCCGAAAATATGCGCATTAATTTTTTGAATATTGTACATAAATAAAACGCTGTACCAATTTCCTTGATGTTTCTTTAATTTTACGCCGATACAAAATAATGAAGTAAATAATTAATGGTTCAACCATGTAAAGTTAAAATCTCCTAAAATTTGTATTTACAAAATACATTAGTTTTAATTCATGGATTAAAGACAAACTTTTAAACTGTTTAATTTTATGTTGTAGTTTTTATACGTTGACAACGCAACAGTTGCTTATTTCTCACTAGAAATCTTACTGTCATCATTTTCAATCGTCAATGACGGTGACAGTGAGTGTCATCCAGTCATATCATGCGACCTATACTCGATTGCTATAGTATTCAATTCACTCTCCAGTGTCCAGTAGCTGAAATACTATCAGATAATTTTTTGTAAGACTAGTGCACATGAACGTCAATATTGAAATGGATGCTAGGTTATTTCAAATACGCACATGAAACTTTCTTAAAATACAAAAATAAACTTCCAAGATGGTTTTTTTCACACGAATATATATTTATTAACACGAAGTGCGTACATTCATTTTACATGTAAATATTTAATCTGAAATACCAATAATTTTCGAATATTTTAAAAATGAAGTTGACGCGTATATAATGTCACGATATAATGATTACATTATAACACATTGTCATCGTTCTATTCTGCAGAAATTTAGTGACTACTAAGACTATGTATCTAAAATACTTTGTAAACAAATTTGTTACAAAAATGTTAAAAAACTACGTTTACTATATTGAAACTGTCACTCACATTTATATGAATGCACAAGTAACATAGTATTGACACGATGCGACATACGACATGCTATTCTAATTAAACGCAAGCTATTATTTATTTATTTTATACACACACTTTGTATCTATTTGGTAATATATATAAACCTGAGCGTACAGGAAGGTTCCCAAACTTTGCAAAGATGCGTACACATTAAAGATTCTACAGGCTGTAGCCTTCAATCACATGCATGCACTTGAAGAAAAATAAAGTGGAAAAAATGTAAACCCCTCATAAGTGAAATAGCAAAAATAATATCTGAACTTCATTTCTACTTATTGTACGACAACACGACTTAACTAGCACATTTGCAATATCAAATCAAAAGTGCATAGGTAGTTCAGACAGAATAGATTCGTTGGAGGTATGGGAAAAATAACTTTTTTCTTCAGCGTCCATTCTTTATTTTTTCAGTCATTTATACTATACTTATCGAGAACAGTATTCTCAAATCTTTATCAATAAATATCTAACATTGGCATTGTTCTTTCAGAATGGCTGTTTCGTCGTACAATATGGAACTTTTGTAGTTGGTTGTGTCATCATATTATTTATCAAGCGTTGATTATATGTATGTACTTTAAATGAGATTATCTATGTATTATTCCGTCATTGTGTTGTGACAGACATACTCAAACGTTTAGCGTATTATTTTTTTTACAGAACATAAATGATGCGACGAAAACAACAACAATCATACGATTGCACATGTGTAAAACAATTCTTAACATTAAATATTGCATTGAGTTTTAGCGTAAGTCAAGAGAATAGTAATTACACACGATACGATAGCGTTAGATAGTTTTTTAATTTATAAAACGAAAATGCGGTCTCTGCATTACATAAACTTGAAACAAAATAAATTAAATCCTACATAAACAATAAAATACAAGACAAGACACTTATATAGTGCACCAAAACACACACACACGCACACTATATATATGTAAGCTGTGGAAGGATTTGTCGCCTATACACATGATACCGAAAAACTAAATTAATGAGTACAAATGACTCGATGTTTTAAAGTTAAAGAAATACAATATATTTCACACATTTTGTGTAATAGAACCTCAGCATCTAACGTCTTCCACCTCGCCCTTTTCTCCGACCTTTTTTATTTAAACGAGCATTTTTTTGATATTCCTTAAGCCTATCTATTGCACTAAGATCCAAGTATGGACCTGGTTGTTCCAATCTTTTAAGGTCTAAATATGGAACCATGGCGGTATCAGGAATGGAAAGTAAGTCTTCTGAATCCGAAGAAACATCACGTATCGACCCATGTGAGCCTCTTGTCGAAGAGTTGGAACTTGGGGTAGCCGGCCGGGGAGTTTTGAATTTGATCTTCATATCAAATTTATACTTTGTGTAATAATCACATTCTGACGTTGTACCATCTTCCCCGGCAGTGTTCTCATCTAATGGTGGATTATTGGGATCATCACAATTCTTAAGACGACTTTGCAATAAATCGTATTCTAATTTTGCTCTTTCCTCATCAATGACTGCTTCCATTACAACACCTGTTATAGCTCGTATATATGTTTGTTGCAGTTCTTCTTCCGTATTCTTGGGCGCTTTGGGCGGCCTCCTCGCTCTTGGAGTCGGCGGCTTTTTGCAAGCTTTTGTAACTTTGGGTTCACGTTTTCGCGGTGTGGACGCTTTAGCCCTTTCCTTTTTAGGTGCTTTTGCTGGAGTCTTAACCTTGCATTCTTTTACGACTTTTTCAGACTTTTTCTCTGGCGTCACTTTTTTTGGCGATTTCTTCTTCGGTGTAACTGGAACTGGATTCGAAACAACTGCTGGTATATAAACTGACGAAATAGTTTTCATGATTGGTTCAACTGTATTTATGGTCGTTTTCCGAGCTGCTGTGTCAAATATATAATTGCTTTTTACCGGATACTTCAATATAGTTGGTACACCTGTTGCCATAAAAGGAACAGCTGCTGTGTTTCCTGTATTTATTCCCTTTTCATTTGATTTATTCTTTAGAGATACAAGTTGAGAAATGATTGCTGGCGTTGGTATTTTCTGCACATTTTTTCTTTTTGGCTCTGTACATCTAGAAGTTTTAGGTTTCATCTCTTGCATTTGATTAACAACTACCGTAGCTGATGTAGCGGTACTAGGTTTCGGAGGTTTAGTTGCTATAGGAGATGCAAGTGGTTTGACTGTATTTGACGCTTTCACTATGGCATTGTCTGTCCGAATAGTACTAGGTGTCTCGACTGGAAGGTATTTTATGATTGCTGCTTTTGGAGTTTTCTGCGAGACTCTTCCTTTGCTTGTCGATGACGACGCTACAGCTGAATTGCTTCCTACATCAACAGATTTACTGTTCTGATTACAAATGGGAGAAAATGTGTTGGCGCTCTGTAATTTCTGAACTGGTTTTACTTTAACTTCTGGTGTAGTATTTTTATCTTTTTTGTCAACTTCTTGAGCACACGTGTTAGGGGTTGAAGTGACTGTAGACTTAGCGGTAGTTTCTGGCGGTTTTGTATTACCATAAACCGCGGACATTGCACATATATCCGGAGACGCAGGAGGAGGAGGGGGTTTGTTAGAAGTTTTTATTCCACTGTTTGACAAGACAAGACCTGCTGCAGCTGACATTGCCATCATTGTTCGCTTCATGCAAAATGGATCCACTGGAGGTGCCTTTGAGCCATTGCCTTTCTTGTTTTTGCTGGTGGTTGCCTTACTTTGAGTTTCCGTTTCTAGAGGAGAGATATTTTCTTCCATTTTCTCAGGCTTAGTGTTCTTTGGTCTAGTACATGGATCCAATTTTTCATAAAATGTGAAAGCAGGGAAGTCGGTTTCCTCTGTATATGAATCGTCGGAATCACTGTCATATGAACTAGTTCTTTGCGAAAAGCAATACTGGTCGTGGTCGTAAGTTTCTGTCAGTTTTGGTGATTGTTTCTTGGAATAACAGGTTGTCCTCCCTTCTATCAAGACCAACGGTGAGGGTTTAGTTATGGAAGTGTTTTTAGCATCATAAATCTCTTTACTTTTACCACAGGCTGCTTGCATAGATGGTGCTTCCTGTTTGATTTGCTGTCCCCTTCGGTCACCCGCCAAGGATGTAGCTGAATGTTTGCTTATATACAACCCAGTTTCAACATCGGTAGTCGTGGTGAGAGCATCATCCAACTTTCTCCTTCTTTGTGAGTTGTAGCCACTCGCTTTCTTTTGAGTTGTCGTTTCTACGCTAGAGTGTGCAGTTGTGCAATATGCTGGCACAGCAGCAGCGGCCGCTACAGCCAGCGAATGATTTAGAGTTCGTTTTGCGTAAGACTTTTTCATAGGTGTTGGTTTCTTTGACGTGCAAACAGCTTGTGGCTCTGGCTCTGGCTCTAACTCTGGTTCTGGCTCTAACTCTGGCTCTGGCTCTAACTCTGGCTCTGGCTCTAACTCTGGCTCTGGCTGTGGCTTGAAAGACGGTTTTTTGGATTTAGCTGCTGTATTTCTCCGTGAACTCCGTGAGTACCTTTTTGCAGTTGCTCTACGCCTGGAGGTTGCTTTGTGATGTGATTTTTTATGATTAGCTCTGGATCTGGATTCAGAATTGGACTTGACCTCCTCGACGGGAGGTCGTAGCAGTCTTCGTGACAATAAAATGCAATCGCTTGGCCGTATACTTGGATTGCAATGTACACAGTTTGGGCATACCGGAATTGTTACCGGCGAAGGTGCTCTTGAAGCTGTAACTCTTATGCACTCAGGATGGAATCCTGACAAACATCTTGCGCATTGAACAGCAACGTCTATGAAGCAAAAATCAATGCGTATATATTTAATAAACAGGAAATTACTAATAATGCCGCCATACATGGTAAAATAATACGAACTAAAATGAAGAGCACGATTACTGGGGAAAAAACTCACCTTTCTGTCCACAAACACTGCACTCATAACGTTTTTGTTTAGCTCTTCTTCGCTCTGCACCGGTTGGACTAGAAAGGGTGCTTTGCTGAGGTACTTCTAATTTACTTGGATCACTTCTTGTTGACCTCTTTGATCGCTATGAGAATAAAAGGTAAAGAAATTACACGTAATGAAGAAAACTCGCGTAATATAAAACATACCAGAAACATTTTTGCAACGAAGCATTCATTCTGTGAAAAATATTAAATTGCTGTGGAGTTATAAGCAGTCAAACGGTGAATGTTTCTCATTACCCCGGCTTCGTTAGGATCCACGATAGAGCTTGACTTGTATTTCGGGTTTGCCGTCGTTCTTCTTCTCCTTTCGGTTCTTATGGATTCTGCTTTCGTTTTTAGGTATACCTCCGGTGTAACAAGACCCAGCTCGGAGAGAAAACTTTCCTGGCTCAGGAAAGTCTCCGGGTGGGGAGGTTCCGTGTTCACATACAGTTTTTTCCGGCGTTTACGCTGTGGTTGAGATGGAGGAGGAGGAAGAATAGGTGCAGGGGGAACTGTCACTACTTTGACTACAGTCCTGAAAACAACGTTTATGCTAGTATTAGTTCAAACTGCCAAAAAAGGAAAGCCCAGCTAGTAAAAAGGCAAACGTCAAATAAAACTGCGTAATAAACTTACTTTTTCTTGGGCTGCTGTTTAGATCTCGCTGCAATTGTCAACCTTTTCAGGGCTTTACGCTTCGCTTTGGCTTTCTGTCTTCGTAACGTTCTGCTCACCCTTTTCATTCTTATTCGGGATGCAGCAAATGGCTCACAGTTTGTACAAATGCCAGTGTATGTCCCATTCATAACCAAGTCGTAGCATTTGCCATCATTGGTGCAGTTCCACCGTCTCAGTTTTTCCATGAGATTTCTCTGTAATGTTGTCGTTAGTTTTCCAAAGTTATTACTTGTATGCTATTAAAATTTTACTCGGTGCCTTTGTTGTAGTACAGATAATAGAACTAATAGGGTCACCATTATTTAACGATATGTATCGATAAATTTACAAGAACACATCTTTACCTGCTGTTTGCACATGGAGCGGAGATCTCTAACAGCAGCTTGAGGAGTAAGTGGTTTATAGTTTCCATCCTCGGGGGGTCGTGGTTGGTTAAGTGGGTCCCTCAAATGCTGTTTCCAACCAAAGACAATTTAGGTTATAAATTTGTTAGTTTATATGATCGTGTTGATTTATACAACTAAACTAAGCCCAAGAAAACAATTCATTCGAAGCTGACGTATCCATGCATGCATTGATTCATAAAGTATATACCGTAGCATTGCTATTGCCTAGTACCACTACGAAATACCACTTCCCCTTTATCCCAATAATCGTTCATCTGCTGTATTACTGTCTACAGTGTGTGGAGTTTAGAGAGAGTCAAGACAATTCTGTTTCTTACAACGTCGAAAACAAGGTTTCCTGGTGCCCTACTATTTCTTAAGTTACGTAGTTCCAACTGCCAAAATCAATAATTTTAAGTTTCATTATCATATTGTTCATTATAACATTGACTGCATCAGAATCAGTATTATCGTCATCGTCACAACAACAACGGGAGAGAAGAGCAATGGACAAGTTACATTTGAGTAAATACGGAGAAAAGTGTAATGTGTGATGGCCGAGTATCATTGTGGAGACAGTAGAGGGTACGAGTTTTACGAAACACGACAAGAAGGTAACCGGCAGACTTCCAGTGCGAGACCAGAAGAAGCTACTCTCACATTGCCCCACCGCCCGTTTGAAAGGCTTGTACGACTGACTGGATGGAGGAATGCGAATCAGTGGCGTTTCTCTCGCTACACTTTGTATTTTACTTGTGCTCGCTCCTTCTTTGCACTCCTAATAACTGGAATGCTGACGTGAATGACACCATGACTACAAGCGTTACTGCTCTTTTACTGGCGTTACTACATATTATTTTCTACGTTATGCATAATGTGTTGTTATAAATGGTAATTTCAAGTCTCGTCAGCCCATCTGTACAACCGTCGTTGTTGTTGTCTATTGTCTGTTGTAAATAGTGCTATAAATGTAGGAAACTGAAGATAATATCACTTGAGATTTGTTCGCTACGCAAAAAGCAAAATGTTCAAAGGAAAAAAAATCTGTTAAGGGCATCATACAATACAACTCTACGACTTTTTATGAACCGCATATCTATCTAGTTACGGTTGTCATCTGCCTATGCCTAGGTAACATGAACCATTAGGTATTTATAAATCTAATTTTTATTCATATTGACTTTTAGAAAAACTTCTCCGGTTCGTGGCAACTTTACGCGTAATATCATTTCCAACGAGATGAAAAATACGACAACTAAAATTGAAGATGTTCTCTTCCGCTTTGATTTCATTTCGTCATGAGAATGTGTACATACTTCAGTCTCAATTCTCAACATGAAATGGTGAGAGCGACGGATCGGATATATGCGCATACTTGCGTATAATATGAAAAAAAAAACAGTTGAGTTAAATGGTAAAATGCTTGCTATGTCAAGGTCCTAGCTAATCTGCCCAAAGCAATTTTACATATACTCATATAATAAACAACTCTAATGGCATCTGTGGCTGTGGCTGCGGCTACTGCTATCACCGAAATGAAGATGTGTTGTTCCTCTTGCTTCTATCATTTTTGAGATAATACACACACACATGTACTGTATAAGAGTAGCTACCTTCATCCCATCACGCAAGTTTTTTATTCCACTCTTTTTACTCATACACACAACTCTTTCCATTTTTTACTCTCTCATCATCCTTACTGGGCTCAGAAAGTGACTGTCAGAGACAAAGAAAATATGGATGATGATGAGCCTACACCTCGTTTAAGATTTTTATACTTGCATCGTATAAAAACTCGTTGCGTTAAGCAGTTTACACATGCTCCGTCGTCGTCGTCGTCTTCGGTCTACGTGAGTGTATCTCTGTTTGCCTAGTTTCTAGTTTCCACATCTCTCCGGGATGTAACGTCTTATTCAAAAGGATCAGCGCACAATTTGTTGTTGAACCTTACTTATTGGTATTAATTTTACAGTATCATTCTGATTTTCCCTCAGAGCGAAGTCGAGAGAGAGAGAGAGAAGACTTTCCTTCCCTTCTCACATTCTATTAAACCACCGCTCAAAAAAGGAGTATACCACCATCAAAGTAAGCAGATAGGAACATATAAGTGCGCACTATTCGATCATAATATCGTACAATGAAAACAATAGCTTTTTTATGGCAACAACTTGAATTTCTCCCGTGTTTCCCCGACATAGGTACTGTAACTAATCATTAATGAGTGGCTATATAGGATGATGTCTACCATCAACCTTTTCTGCTCATTTCCATCCTCTTAGGAAAAGAGCGGAGTTGTTAGAGCTACCGGAAAGCTATAATACTTTTACTCAGGTTGAATCTGCGAAAAAAAGTCCAACTACTTTTTGCTCTCTCCCCCTCCTCTCTCTCTCCCTCCCTCCCTCCGTCGGTGTATGCCTCTCTCTCTTCGTTTCTCTTTCCATCTCTCTCTCCCCCTCTGTGTTCTCTCTTTGAGCATGGTTACTTTTGTACAGTATTGTGTTCACCCTCTTGGTTTAGTAATCTACCAGGAATGCAAGGAAGAACGGTATATTATCATCATAACAAGCCGAAGAGTATTGATTATTAGCAAAAGCAAAGCAAACAAGTTCTCGCTGCTGGCTGGTTGGGTGCGTTCTGTTGTGTAAGTTGCATTTTGTAAGGAAGGAAAGCAAAGGCATCATCATGAAAAACTGAAAACTCACTCCCTTGTGTAGAAACACATACATACACACATAGAAACCGTCCTTTTATTACCAAGATGTTCGTTCTCTCCACTACTCTTTTGCTGCGGCGGCGGCTGCTGCTCCTCTATCGCATATGCATACAACGAAGACGGTCGGTGGCGGTGGCTTACTACTTACTACACAAGTTCTCTCTCTCTCTCTCTCCCTTTCTACCTCCCTGTTTAGTTCCCTGAGTCAGGCATAATAATATCGTTATAGCACAACATAGCCAACGCTTTTCTCTACTGGTGACTGGGTTTGTTATGGCGCTTCCGTCTTCACTATTACATGTACGCATATAACCAACTGCTTTCGGAGATATGTCTTGTCTGTAAGCCGTAGTTACCACTTTACTACTAGTAGTTACTACGGATATTGTGTCAGTGATGGTGGTGTTGCTGGCTGACATTCTCTGTAGTACTATTACTACTGGCGGTGGTGGAAGAAGTAAAGGAAATGAGAATGCTAAGGCTCGTCGACTAACAATTTAGTCAGTTTATAGTTATTTTTGAATAATGCTATGGTAGATGCACAATATAGGACGACACGATGGTTATCGTGTCACAGGAAAATTTTATTTTATTTTTGAAGAAAAAATAAATACACGTTATCCTAGAGTTAAAGTTTGACCATTTTATATCTGGTATTAAACGCGTTTAGTTTTACTTATTGCTTTATTTTTTTACGGGCAATTTCAATTCATGGAGACACGATGAGAGAGAGAGAGGGGTTGATGTGTTTTTAAACTTGTATGCGTATATGATGTGTAGCTTGATGAGTCCTGGGCTGGAGCTGGAGGAATGTGTCACCTGCCTTGTCTGCCACCGCTGCTGCTGTACTGCACTCTGGTCTTCTTTGGTTAGCAGGATTGAGCTACAGAAATGTTCGGTGGCAACATGTGTGCAAATGTCGGCGGAAGGGGACGCTGATGCCGCTATCGTGCATTGTTGGGTTGGTTTCTACTGGTGTGGTGTGGAGGTAAAAGGTAACTTGACGACATTTTCTTTACAATTTTGCTACGCGAAATTGTATAGACCTACTATATCCCGACTTTCATATTTTTTGATACTGTGAATTCGACTACACGGGACAAATATGATGTATTATACAAGTTGTTTCTTGAGATTTCATCAGTTTCATATCGAAAGCCACCGGAAATCTTAAGCAAATACAGTTTGTTAAGCGCCGCCAGTATCAGCGGTTTGGTTAAACAGTGAACAACAACAACAATGATCTCTGTACACTGTATGCTCCGTACCCAACAGTTTCTTTTTTTGTTTCGGGGAACCTCTTCTAGCAAGAACATAAGGAAACAAAGTTACAACACTCGCACGCAACATACGATGTGACGGTGCTGCTCGAAAGAGGCAGTTGAGTCGGTTTGTAAATAATAAAAGTTTTCTAGATTGGTACAACATGGAATTAAATGCCGTTTGTGCTGCAGTTTCTTTATTCTTAACATCTTTGCTCATACTGCATGACCACTACCAGCTCCTACTTACAAATAGAGCAGAATGTTCATATACCACACACGAAATATTTTAATTCGTACTAATATTACCAGTGGCATAGTGAAAAGAATGGATTATACTAAAAGGAAGGCTGAGAAATACCACCATCACACATTGTATAGATATATTTATAGCGAGAGCGCAGCGGATACATTGTTATTGCTATAAAAAAAGGCAGGGTGGTAGGTGGAAGCTTCATAGAGTCGCAAAATTGTTGATTGCTAGGTTACTGTTTCTACTACCATACGATGGCGAAAAAATGAAGTGTCTGAAAAACCGTGAAACAACAAAGTCCTTTCTCCTTTCGTCATCACCAAACC